>CM073125.1:48523642-48811142 GCA_037039145.1 Fundulus diaphanus
TAAGAGCGCAGCAAAAAGTGAGACTTTCAGCAGGTAACAGGAAGACTGAACAAGACTACAGCAAAGTTATTCTGTTTTTACTTTTCTCACCTCCATCTTTTATGGAGCATGTTGGATTTAGAAAAGCTGGCAGCCTTGTGGAAATCTCAGTTAAGGTAAGAATCTATGATCTCTAGATCAGCGATTCCCAAACGTTTCAGCCTGTGACCCCCAAAATAAAAGTGCCAGAGACTGGCGCTAAAAGATGTGCCCTAATATGTTGTTTTGACTGTTGTTTAATCAATTGTTTATAATATGTTATACTGGCAAACAGGACTACAAACCAAAACTAGCCTTTGACTAACTCTGGCATGTTACAGGAGTACTGTCATCAATATGCACTGTCCTGGTAAATACATAAATAAATAAATAAATAAATAAATAAATAAAATGAAGAATGTTGCACGTCTTTTAAAGTTATACTCTAGTATTTGTGTCACAAATAAGGAAATGCTTAATCTTTTTAGAAAATCAGCATTAAATTATTATTAGCATCAGGAATTTGAAATGATTGTGCAAACCTTACAACTTTATTAACTTAATGTGACTTTATTCTCTGTTCTTTATTCATTATGTTCTTTATTCTTACACACCTAATAATATGACTTTATTCTTAAAATTTCCACCAAACAATGCATTGCAGTCATTGTAGATTAAAGAAAATAAATTATTGGCCATGGAGGAGTACATTTTTAGATTTTTGAGAAAAAAATATGTTCCACAGTCAAAGGCATAGATTTGCTATATTAAAACAATTATATCTCTGATGATGTAAAGTCAGAAATTTGGATCATCATTTGGATCATCTCGTGACCCCCATGTGGTATCTTGTGACGTCATGAGGGGTCCTGACCTCCATTTTGGGAAACCCTGCTCTAGATTATACACACGGAGACTGCTATTTTAGCAACATGAGTTGCACACACTTTACTAATTACTAAAATAGGATACTAATGGCAGCTTAAAGTGAACAACATACACACAACAACAACACTCTGTTTATTTCAACTCTGCTCCTAACATAAGTAATTACTAACATCAGGAAGTCTGTAAAAATTGATTTGCCGTTGCTTTGGGGTCTTATTCCATAGCTTTGACGAAAAAATCAGAATAGGCCAAAATCAGTATTGGCAGATAAAAGCTTTACAAAAAAAAAATTAAAATCTGCCACATGATTTAAATTGTGTATCCCTTTTTTGTTAAAATAGTTTAATACACAATAGTGTCTAATTACCTGCTATGTGTAGTTAAATTGGCTCGTTGAAAAGATTAGGTATTCAGTAATTCTTGTCTTCTGAAAATGTCATTGGGTGCCTGACAGGCTTACCTTAGCTGTTACCCAGGGCTTCACCTCCTTCACAACTGAGCCTGCTCTAGGCTGTTTATTTTACTGACACACATGTTAGCACTCTTTGCTTGGTGCCAACATTTGGTTCAAAAACATAACATTTAAAAAAAATGTGATTGCCAAACTGAAAATGTATTTTTTAATATGAGGGAACATTTAGGAGAACTTGCTATCATAGGCAACAGCCTGACAGCTTGCAGGAGCTGGCTACAGATCTGTTACTCCATAAAGAAACTCAAACCATTTCTCACATTTTCATAAAACAGAAAATTTGTATAGTTTTGAAATTTTGCTTTTTTTTTATATTACGGTTGATTAAATCTGGAAGGCTGGACAGGGCTTAATGTGGATAAGTTGATAACAAACATCTTGTTTTGACCTACAGGCTACAAGAGATATTTTTGCACACATACACAGCAGGATATCCTCGGCCAATGCCCTCACAACTAGAATCTCTCCAGCAGGGGCGCTGTATTGAGGTTGGGGGGGGAGGGGAGAGGGGTATAGGACAATTCCAGGGGCCCCCGACTGACAAGGCCCACCCAAAAAAGAAGAACTTCATATATTTATATGAGCTTTTGGGAGGATTTTGATTTTTTTAAAGGCACCCCTGCTCTCCAGGGTGGATAAAGCATTCAAAATTTGAGACATGATGGCATAAATATGCTGATCAACAATGATGATTTTTATCTCAGTATCTAGAGTAGATCTACATATGGTTGTCTGCCTTATTGAAGGTTGTGAAATTGTAACTGCTGTTATCAGCAGCATGCAAACCTTCCAGTGTCCCGCTATTGTCTCACATGGTCTCACTTGGAGATGCTTAGGACAAATTAACCATAGTAGCATGCAAACTTGCACGTTGCTCCTCCAGAACACTTTGGGGCTGAAGTGCACATATAAAAAAATATCTCATGTGTTCTTGCACAGTAGCAGAGGGTACGAGGGAGCTTGGGTCTCTCCTGGAAGGCATTATGCATCCTGGACAGGTCACCAGGGCATCACAGGGAGAAGGACGCTGACACCCACAGTAAGCTTATCAAGAAGAAGCCATCAAACTTAACCTTCCTGGTGTAAGGCAACACAGCCACTGTAATAACACACTGTCTGAGCCTTCGGCCAACAAAAAGCACTTGGATTCCTTTAGGAAAAGATCTAAACAGAGCTGGAAGAAGAGAGAACTGGAAATTTGTAGAAACAAATACATCCCTGGATGAATTTTAGTCCCGCACCAGTGCCTTTGTAAAGAATGTTCTTTTAAAAATTAGGCAAAAAGGGCGATAGAGCAACCAAGTAATGAGAGACTATAAAATAAATAACTTTTCTTTCAATGAAATCCTTAATAAATGTCAAAATAGTTGTAAAGCGAAAGCTATAAAATAAAATAAAAAGAAATAAAGTAATGTTAACCTCATTTTTTGTATGATGATTTGCGGCTTCAGGTCCACCATCACACAAAGCAGGCTCTGAGAAACGTAATCCAGCAGTGACTGTCCTCAATGATGGTACACTGTGTGACAGGTTGCAGCACAAGGCACTCACGCTGCTGCAGCTCAATGCTTTTTTCTGCCAATCCTTGGATCCTTGGCTCTCTACATCGTCCTGTCTTTATACTGTGATCAAATTACACACAAATGGACTCTGTTTAGTAATAAAGTGACCTCAGAAGGTAATTGGTTGCATCAGGTTTTATTTAGGGTTATCAAATTAAAGGATTCTGAACACAAACAGATATCAAACTTCTCAAATTTCTGTTTGTAAAACAAAAAGAGAAAACCAGGAGTAATATTTCTCCCACTTTGCAATCATTGGTTTCTTTGTGTTGGTCTATAAAGTGAAAAGAAAAAAGAAGTTTGTCTTAATGTGGCAAAATGTGAAATAGCGTGGTCTCCAGACCATTCCAATGCACTATGCAAAACAAGATATTCTAACCATGGATATTCTAACAATTTCTAGTTTAATGAATGCTCTGAATTGGAAGTTTTCAAATTAGTGATGCAAATCTAAGCTGACAAATCTGAGAATCCACAGGTGTGATGATAACAAACAGGTGGAGCTGTTTTGAATGCTGATGGAGATTGTTTCACCAAAAACAGTAATCACAAAATTTGTTCTCCACTTTAGAAATTGCTTTCCAGCTCCAAGGATACAACTTGCAATCACATCTGTAATTTCAGTTACACTCATTTAATAGATTAATTTACATAATCTTATTAAGTTGCTAAAGCTACTGAATCACGCAAAGACACAGGCCTACACATACTACACACTGCAACATATATCAAATATTACACAGGGATTTGGCCGTAGCACTGCAATTAGACTGATCCCTAGCCCAGCAATGCACGTTCAGCCGTATTGCAGTTCGCCAAAGCATCATGACCTCCCCCACCCAGCTTTGTATAAATAACCACAGAAAGGTAATTTGCTCTGTGCATTGTATTTCAATATGACACGATAACCGCCTGGGAACTCCTTTTAATTACCTGCAAACATATGTTGTTACAGAAGCCTGAGGATGATAGTTTGCTGCCATTTTCTCCCCCTGTATGAATGTGTAGGAAAGAGAGAGAAAACAAAGGAGGAGAGGACGGGATGGCAGTGCATGCATTATTTTTCAAAAATGAGGAAACACTTCAGAGTCAAGATTAGATTTCTCTGTATTCTCTTTAGGCTTACAGTAAACCTCTGTTTGCCGTGCGCTCATTATTGTTGTGGGCCTCGAGTCTCACAGGGGGATTCTTCCTCCTTGTAAATTAATCCTCTTTTATTACCAGTTCACATCAGCAAGTCTGTGAAAATGAAATCTGACTGGTGAACCCAACAGATATGGGAAAGAATAGGATAGAATAGAATAGTCTTTTTTTTTTTGAATAGTCATTCAAAAACATGATCCAGTTGGTCTACATCACAATAAAATTGCACTGATTCACTAAAAGACCCATCCAAAACAAGGAAGGGGTTAAAATATGTTTGCACAAATATAGGTATTTTCAATATGAAAAAGATTTTAAAGATAGGATCAACCTTTTTAAATCCATTTTAATTAATGCAGGCCCTCCAGAATTAACACGAGCTTCTCGGATGTGTCTCTAATTGAAGCCCTTTTTGTCCTGTGTGTCAATTTGGTTAGAAAGACACATCTTGGTAGCTTTGCAGTCTTGCCAGATTGATCTTAATTTTTGGACGATAAACTAAACAGAGCTCAATGAGATGTTCAAAGCTCTCCATTTCTCAAGCTTGGGTCCTCTACCAGAGGCCTAGGAGCTTGAGGGTTCTTCTTAGTATCTTAGCTGTTCCTAGGACTGCACTCTTCTGGACTGACATGTCTGATGTTTTTCCAGGTATCTGTTGGAGCCACTTCTCCAGAGTGGGGGTTACTAACCCGAGTGCTCCGATGACCACGGGCACTACTGTTGTCTTTACCTTCCAGTCTCTTTCTAGTTTTTCCCTGAGCCCTTGATATTTCTCCAGTTTCTCGTGTTCTTTTTTCCTGATGTTTCCATCACTCGGGATGGCCACATCGATCACAACAGCTGTCCTCTGCTGCTTATCAGTGATCACAATGTCTGGTTAGTTGACCATTACCATTTTGTCTGTTTGTATCTGGAAGTCTCACAGGATCTTAGCTCTGTCATTCTCCACCACCTTGGGGGGTGCTTCCCATTTTGACCCGGGGGTCTCCAGTTGGTATTCTGAACAGATGTTTCTGTACACTCTACCAGCCACTTGGTTATAGATTTCCATGTATTCCTTCTCTGCTAGTATCTCACACCCTGCTGTGAAATGCTGGATGGTTTCTGGGGCCTCTTTGCATAGCCTGCACCTGGGATCTTGCCTGGTATGGTAGATCTGGGCCTCTATTGCTCTGGTGCTCAAGGCCTGCTCCTGTGCTGCCATGATCAGTGCTTCAGTGCTGTCCTTCAGTCCAGCCCTCTCCTGCCATTGGTAAGATTTGGTCATATAGCCACTTCAGCTATCTGTCGGTGGTACATCACATGCAGGGAATTTTCCTCCCACGATGGTTCCTTCAGGTCCTTCTCTTCCAGCTTCCATTGTCTAAGACATTCACTGAGTGCTTCATCCCTTGGGGCCATCTTCCTGATATATTCTTGAAGCTTGGATGTTTTATCTTCAATGGTGGCTCTGATGTTCACTAGACCTCTGCCACCTTCTTTGGGCTTAGTCTATAGCCTGTGTGGATACTGGCTTTGGGGTGGAATCGACCATGCATGGTCAGTAGCTTTATGTTTTAACATCAGTGGTCTGGATTTCCTCCTTTGGCCAATTTATTACCTCAGCAGGGTATCTGATTACTGGCAAGGCATAGCTGTTGATTGCCCGGACCTTGTTCTTGCCATTAAGCTGACTTCTCAGAACTTGCCTTTATTTATTGCAGTTATTTGGCTATTCCCTTGTGGCCTCCTCATGGTTACCATTTGCTTGTGGTATTCCAAGATACTTATAGCTCTCTTCAACATCTGCTATCCTCCCTTCTGGAAGTGCAATCCCCTCTGTGTGGATTACATTCCCTGTCTTTGTCACCATGTCATCGTAGAGAACATTCAAACAACACAATGTAACTCCAAGTCAATCATACGTTGATGAAATCAAACTGTCCACTTAAGAAGCAACACTGATTGACAATCAATTTCACCTGTTGTTGTGCAAATGGAAGAGACAACAGGTGGAAACTGGAGGCAATAAACAAGACACCCCAATAAAGGAGTGGTTCTACAGGTGGTGACTACAGAACACTTATCAGTTCCTCTGCTTTCGGGCTGATGTTTTGGTCACTTTTTAATGCTGGTGGCGCTTTCACTCTAGTGGTAGCATGAGACAGTCTACAACCCACACAAGTGTCTCAGGTAGTGCCGCTCATCCAGGATGGCGCATCAGTGCAAGCTGTAGCAAGACGGTTTTCTGTGTCTGTAGGAGCAGGAAGGCGCTACCAGGACACAGGCCAGTACTTCAGGAGATGTGGAGGAGGCCATAGGGGGGCAACAACCCTGCAGCAAATCTGCTACCTCCACCTTTGTGCAAGGAGGAACAGGAGGAGCACTGCCATTGAGCTGACTTCTCAGAACTTGCCTTACTTGTTGCAGGTATGACCTAACAAGTAAGTAAACAATGTCCACAGGTGGCAGGAAGTTTGCCATTTGCCAGAGAACACCAAGATTGGCAAATTTGCCACTGTTGCCCACTGCTCTTCACAGATGAAAGCAGGTTCACACTGAGCCCATGTGACAGATGTGCCAGAGTCTGGAGACACCGTGGAGTATGTTCTGCTGCCTGCAACATCCTCTAGCATGAGGATGTTGCAAGCAGTGGGTCAGTGATGGTGTCGGGTGGCATTTCTTTGAGGGGCTGCACAGACCTCAATCATCTTTATTGTCATTGCATTGTCATAGCCAGAGTGGCACTCTGTGAGAGTTGAACCCAGAACCTCCGGGACACAAGTGCAATGCTCTACCCACTTGCCAGAGGTAGTCTGACTTTAGGTACAGAGCATGCCCCGGCGTTGTGGGGAGGTCATACAGGCACATGAAGGCCACACACGCTACTGAGCCTCATTATTACCATCTAATGTAGAACAGATTACTGGATCAATGTGTGCTTCTGTGCTTTTTTGTCTGTCTTGTGTCTCTGCTCTGTCTTCTGTAACCCCCAGTCGGTCGAGGCAGATGACCGTTCATACTGAGCCCGGTTCTGCTGGAGGTTTTCCTTCCCGCTAATGGGTGGTTTTTCTTTCCAGTGTCGCTTCATGCTTGCTCAGTATGAGGGATTGCTGCAAAGCCATGGACAATGCAGACGACTCTCCCTGTGGCTCTACGCTTCTCCAGGAGTGAATGCTGCTTGTCGGGACTTTGAAGCAATCAACTGGTTCCCTTATATAGGAAATTTTTGACCAATCTATATAATATGATTGATTTGACTTTGTAAAGTGCCTCGAGATGACATGTTTCATGAATTGGCGCTATATAAATAAAATTTAATTGAATTGAATTGAATTTTGACTTGTTTTAAAGACATTACATCAAAGTTCGATCCTCCTGTAGCCTAATTTTCCACTTTGAGTTTGGCTCCAAATCCAGACCTCCATGGGTTAATACATTTGATTTTTATTGATCATTTTTGTGTGATTTTGTTGTCAGCACATTTAACTATGTAAAGAACAAAGTATTTAATAACAATATTTAATTAATTCAGATCTAGGATGTGTTATTTTAGTATTCCCTTTATTTTTTGAGCAGTGTATATACACACACACACACTTATGTATGTGTGTGCACATACACTAACAAGGAAAAAATGCTATTATAACTATCAACATACTGGTGATAGGTGCAGTTCCCAGCCCCCAGACTTTACATTTTCTAAATATGTTATCACATTGGATTTCATACACTTGCTGCTATTTTTAATTCATGAACCACTTTCGCTGAGATTATCTCTGGGCCAGCAGTCGTGCGCAGAGTAATTGTGAACCTGTGGATGTTGTAAACCAGTTTTTCCTGGGGAACCTTGAATAGATCGCAGGTGCTGTTGCTCTGTATGGCAGAACTGCCTGAGAAATTCATGAATGTCAAACTGGAGGAAAGTGCTCCATTATTCAAGCTGAAATTGCATTACTCACCTTGATGCCTTCCCCTCTTTGGTCCCAAGGTAGCTGCAGAGTTGTCGCTCCTGATGGCCTCTTAAAGGCCTCACTGTCAGCAGCGGCTGCTTTAATGAACACGGCTGCTCCTGCTGCTTTTCTGCTGGTCACAGGTGCGCGGCTTTCCAAGGCCGAGGCGGCCTCTGTTTATTTATTGCTCGTAGGATGTGTGTACCCTGCAGCCCCCTCAGCGTCCAGATGTCAACAGTGGAGGAAGACTCATGATTTGATCAGGATATGATTCTATCTTCCTGTCATGTGGTCATTTTGGTTTTCGTGTGTTTTCTTTTCTTTGGCTCTTCTGCGGGAATAAAACGATATAATCCAACTGGATTTTGTTGTGTCAGTTCAGAGTCAGGATATTATTATTCTGAAGCAGCAACAGGCCTTATCTAAACAGCTGGACCTTGTGGGAGGCTTGCCCCTCAGTCTGTAATCTTTTCTGAATTTACTTGTCAGGCCCATTCATTCATTAGCAAGCCAATGTCCACCGGTGTTTCTCCCTGGCTGTTAAATTAGGCCACAACAGGCTCCCTCCTAAGATGATGCATTATGCCTTCCACTCAGGGAGCAGTGAGGAGGTAGAAAAAAAAATAGCAGTCTATGAAAAACAGAAGAGAGTTGTTTTAGATTGTTGCCAGTGAAGTGCCTGAGGTAGCAGGGCTTCATGGCGGCTGTGGCACATTGCCTTCTTCTAGGATGGCTGCAAAAAAGTACTGGGACATTTCAACACAATTTTATTTTTAGAGGCTCGAATGATACAAACGTGGGAGAAAATCCGCCTCTTAATTGCCAGCGCTTTATTTTGCCAATCCACTAGCAGCTCATATGCAGCATGTTTTATGTACGGTGTGGTGGGTAAACAGACATAAATGCGTGCCTTTCCCTTTCCAGATTCTGTGTCTCCTTCCTCCCCAATCCACCAGTGTGACTGCCAAGAAGACTCTGCTCTGTTATACAATTTACACTGTGATTGAGCTTTCACATCCACTTTTGTTCCCCCAGTAAGTCTGTGCCGCTCACAGCCTCAACATGCGTTTGCAGTCACAATGCAGCCGACTAGAAATATTGTCTGCCCTTCTTCAACATGTTATGAAGCAACGATTTCTATGCTATGTAAATTTTAATGTCATGTTACTCCGTTTGCTAATCCATTATGATGTTTCGGATTTCTATTATTTCACAAAACCATGTGCTCTGCTTTATTAGTTAGCAATTAAAATGTTGCAGTGGCTCTTTGTGATTCTCCCTTTAGTCTCTTTGCTCAATAAGTCGGGAGAGCTGTAGTCCCTGCAGTTATCTTTTTATTTACAGGAAATTAGGTATTTAAAACCCCCAATAATAAAAGAGATAAGCGCCTTTTCTTATTGTCTTACATTAAATCAGACTAAATTTTAGGTCAAACCTTTGGTCAGGTTGTATTACCTTTGTGTGCTAATAATAAGACAGTGCTTTACTCTAGAAACATAATTAAAAATAAAAGAATACAGGGATTTACCTGCATTTCTTTCAAATTTGAAAGATTGATCTCAACTATGATCTCAGTCAAAGATTTTTGGTATCCTTTTGCAAGCTACTTACTATAGTTTTCAGGAAATTTGGCCCATTCCTCCTTACACTAATGAGTTGGGTCTGTAGACCACTTCTCAACACTGCCCACAAAGTTTCCATGTGACTGACATTAGTCCTTTGTGATGGTCTTTTCAAAATACTGACATTATTGTCTTTAAGCCAATTTGTAACTAATATGCTTAGGCTGCTTGTCCGTAAGGAAGATCCGTCTGTGCACAAGCTTTAATTTGGTGGCTGATGTCTTGAGATTTTGCTTCACTATTGTATAAGCTTTAAGAATGTTCTTTCTTCACGGTACCATCTATTTTGTGATGTGCACGAGTCCTTCCTGCAACAAAACATCCATAAAATATTCAATTCAATTTTATTTATATAGCGCCAATTCATGAAACATGTCATCTCAAGGCACTTTACAAAGTTAAGTTCAATCATATTATACAGATTGGGTCAGATTATACAGATTGGTCATAAATGTTCCTATATAAGGAAACCAGTTGATTGCATCAAAGTCCCGACAAGCAGCATTCACTCCTGGGGAACCGTAGAGCCACAGGGAGAGTTGTCTGCATTGTATATGGCTTTGCTGCAATCCCTCATACTGAGCAAGCATGAAGCGACAGTGGGAAGAAAAACTCCCCATTAACGGGAAGGAAAACCTCCGGCAGAACTGGGCTCAGTATGAACGGTCATCTGCCTCGACCGACTGGGGGTTACAGAAGACAGAGCAAAGACACAACAAGAGAGACAAAAAAGCACAGAAGCACACATTGATCCAGGAATCTGTTCTACATTAGATGGTAATAGCGGGTGAGCCGTCTTCTTTGGATGATGTCACATTTAACAGAACGCCAGACCAGGTGTACTTACTATGAAGATAAAAGAGAGAGAACAAAAAGTTAAAGCAGAAATGACAACACGTAATGCATAATTGAAGAACAGTAGAACTCTATAGAGTGAGAAAATTAGATCCTGATGTCCTCCAGTAGCCTAAGCCTATAGCAGTAAAACTATAAAGGTAGCTCAGAGTAACATGAGCCACTCTAGTTATAAGCTTTGTCAAAAAGGAAGGTTTTAAGATTAGTCTTAAAAGTAGACAGGGTGTCTGCTTCACGGACCAAAACTGGGAGTGGATTCCACAGGAGAGGAGCCTGATAGCTAAAGGATCTGCCTCCCATTCTACTTTTAGATACTCTAGGAACCACCAGCAGACCTGCAGTCTGAGAGCGAAGTGCTCTGTTAGGAACATACGGGGTAATCAGAGCTCTGATATATGATGGAGCTTGATTATTAAGGACTTTATACGTTAGAAGAAGAATTTTAAATTCTATTCTTGATTTAACAGGAAGCCAATGAAGGGAAGCTAAAATTGGAGAAATATGATCCCGCTTGTTGATTTTCATCAGAACTCTTGCTGCAGCATTTTGGATCAGCTGAAGGCTTTGAACTGCATTTTGTGGACTTCCTGATAGTAAAGAAATACAATAGTCCAGCCTTGAAGTAACAAATGCATGGACCAGTTTTTCAGCATCACTCCTGGACAGAATGTTTCTAATTTTGGCGATATTCCGGAGGTGAAAAAAGGAAACTCTGGAAACCTGTTTAATATGGGATTTAAATGACATGTCTTGGTCAAAAAAAACACCAAGATTTTTTACTTTATTACCAGAGGCTAAGTTAATGCCATCCAGATTAAGTGATTGGTTAAGAAGTTTATTTTTTGAGGACTCTGGCCCAAAGATTACAACTTCGGTCTTGTCAGAATTTAGATGCAGGAAATTTAAAGTCATCCAGCTTTTGATGTCATCAAGACATGACTGCAGTCGAAGTAATTGATTGGATTCATCAGGATTTATGGATAAATATAGCTGAGTGTCATCAGCATAACAGTGGAAATTAATCCCATGCTGTCTGATAATTTTGCCGATCGGAAGCATATATATAGTAAAATATGATGCTGCCACCCGATTACTTCACAGTTGGGATGGGTGTTCAGGCTTCGAAGTTTCAACCATTTCATTTAAACTTAAAGGAGCAATAACTATGAAATATACTGCAAAATCAATCTACATCATGCTCAGTTGTCACCTATAAACAATCCGTCCTCAATGTCTTAGTGACGTTTTTCTCCTGTCAAACCTAGAGGTACGGTCTGGAAATACTTCGGTTCAGACTGTTTACTTCCTGGTTCCTGAGCCAATCATATACAAGTTCCCAGGGTTCCCAAAACAGAGCGCAGCATTTGGTATTTTATGTTGGCAAAAGAGCAGCAGCTTGCAAACATAGAAGCCAGTAAGAGAACAAAGACCACAAAAAGAACAGAATACCACATCATATACCTATTCTGTGTAAGTAAAAATTCTGTGGGGTTTCATACCAGCATGGACCATTGAGAAATGGCTGTTCTCCATGAAGGCGTTGTGTATGTATTGTTCAAATTTGCAACATTAGGTGTCAGTATTAATTATTGCTCCTTTAACAGTCATCATGGCCAAACACTTCAGCTTTGGATTAATTAGACCACGTGTCTCAAAAAATTAAGGTTTTTGCCCCAAGTAGTGCTTGAAATCTGGAAATTGGTTTTCAATGTTGCTTTTGGCATGATGGCCTCCTCTTCTTGGAGACGCCAGCTTTAGCAAGTATCCTCATAATGTATTCTGCTTCTGCTTCTTAGGTTCATAAGCACATTTTGCACCAAAACTAACACTGTCCTGATGTAATAATTAAGGTTTTCCCCTAATTGTTTAAAGGTATTGTTATCTTGCCTTTAACGTCTGAGTTTGAAGAAAGAAAATAAAGATCATCTAGGCTATAAATATATATATATATATATATATATATATATATATATATATATATATATATATATATATATATATATATATATATATATATATATAGGGTAATCAATCTAATTCAAGTTGGAGAAACCTTTTAAGATCTTTTTTTACATGCTTCTACAGAGTAATGAAGGCCAGTTAAAAAAAATAATGTCTTAAGAATCATGGTAGTTCCCTGGCTTCGTGTTCAAAATTTCCTTTTGCGATGACTGAGCTTCATTACCCCTTTTTGTGAAAGCGTAGACCTCCATCATGCAGGAAATCACCACTAAACTGTGTCTGAATTCCTGAAAGAAGTAGCTTTTGGAGGACATTTTGATTTCACTCTTTATTCATGTGAGTATTCTTGGAAAATAAATGTGCATAAACCCACTCCCTTGGATGGGAAGAAACCCACACATGGATTGTATCAGGATGCGTCACTGATAGAGGTCTTTTTGTGCTCACCTATTCTTCCCCAGACAAATGATTTTCCAGATGTTCCTGAAGAAATGGGAAGAGGATTCAGCAGAGAAAATAACTTTGTGTCAGACTTCTGTTGTCCATCTTTGTGCTTCCCGCAGGATTTCGCTTTGTCCTTAATGTTTTTCCAAGAGTGAGAGGTCTCTTTCTTCCATTTCATGTCACAAAGCTGTTTGAGATTCATTCAGACTCACCTGGTGCTAATGTTGAGTCAGCGACACGAAACGTGATTTGAAAGTGAACTCCTCAGGAAATATACTGGACATATTTTGGAGAACAAATAACAGTTCTTTCAGGTTCAAGATTATCAGAAGTCCTCTTCTATAACTATTTAAGACAAAGCAATTATTACAGCACAGTTTTCTTTTGAGGTAACCATCGCTAACACAAGAAGATGATTGCAATCACATCTGACCCTCTCTTACAGCAATCAGTCCGCTAATTAGATTGATGGAGTAATTTCAGACTTTTTTTTCAGATCATTACCTATGCTTATAATGTGACTACATGGAAGTTAGGTTAGATTAAGTTTTTGCATGGGCAAAACTACACTTAAAAACAATTAAAAGTAAAGACTCTGGACTAATGCTGCTCTTTCTGTCTATATAATTATGATAACAGAAAAATAAGAATTGCCTTTGGCTTTTTTTCCAGTGTCCCAGAAGCATATTTAAATACTGCACTGTAAAAGGTTACGTATTGTAGCTATCATCATTATCTTTAGCCCTCGTACTTATCAGCTTATTAAAAATCAAACACATCTGATTTTTTCTTTCTTGCATTCACATTTTACAGAAACGGAGTCCTGTAAAAAGTATTTATTCTCTTAAAGATTTAGACAGTTTTTACCTTTTTCTCACACCTATATGTTTTAAATCATAAAGTATACCCTTTTCAAATAATGATTTTGTTTTATTCAGAAAAAGAAAAAAACATGTCCAACCAAATCTGGCTCCGAAGAAAAAAGATAACAACCCCCTTAATCTTAAATCAGGTTGCTATCTAGCATTTACAATAACTGGCAGTTAGTCTTCTACATCTTTATTAAAGAAATGTTAGCCAGCTTTATTTTGAAGAACTATTTTGATTCCATCACACTGGAGGTTTTCAGAGCTTGTGCGGCTTAGTTAATGTCATGCCAGAGGATTTTAGTGGAATTTTAGTCCATCCTTTAACTAGGCAACTCTGAAACCTATTGTTTTTTTTGGGCCATTCAGAGGTGGATTTGCTGGTGGACGTTGAGTCATTGTCCTGCTGTATAGTCTGAGCTTGGGATCACAAACTGATGGTTGAATATTCTCCGTCAAGATTGTCTGGAGCAGAGCACAATTATAGAACACATTTAGATCAAGTCTCCAAGGTACTGAAGCAACAGAGCAGCCTAAGACCATGAAACCACCACCGCATGATTTTCCTTTTCTAAAACACTGAATTAGTTTAACACCAGATGTAACAAGACACAAACTCTCAGAAAGTTCTACTTTTCTCTCTTTTGAGATCTTTTAGCCTACTTCATGTTGTGGGACGGATCCATTTTAGATGATTTCTTAATTTTAAAGCTCTAGCAACTATTAGGCCTGGGTGTGGCTGGTGAAACTAATTCCACTTTCTTGCAAACGTAGGTTGATTACAGTTAATTTGGGAATTAACAAGGGTGAGAAATCAGCTTTTTGCCCTGATAAATAAAAACCATAATTTGAAAACCACTTTATTTATATATTAACTCCGGATATAATTGTCTGATATTGAAAAGTTGTTTGTGGATTTAAAACCCACAAGTCTGATGAACATATTTTAACACATCTTAATTTGCCTAATTTTCTCTGTTTTTAGGATTAAAGTGACATGACCCTTTATGGTGTTTCATGTTTGGCCATTTTTGACACTCATCAATTATGTTTTGAAGCTTTATATTCTCTGGTGCGTTTGGATTTTTTTGCTCCCGACTGGCTGGTTACTTATCCAGCAATCATCACTACAAGTGTGAGGGATGACAGCTGCTGCTCGGCTGCTGCTTCTCATTTGGCCAGGAACCACACCTCGCTCTGTCAGCTGACGGTGATAACGCTTGTCAGGCTTCATTTCCTGGTGGCAGCGGCGCTGACCCGCTGACCTGCATCAGCAGCCGTAACACGAACAGATGAAACTGAAGGTGACTAATAAATGCTAAACACCGTTTGAGCAAGAGGCCTGTTTTGATCTGTCTGCTCCCCCTCCTGAGTGCGAGTCGAGACGTGCTGTTGTCTTCAGAGCCGCTCCACCAGGGGTCCAAGGCTCCTTAAAGAAAATGTCCTCTGGTCTTTTGTCTCTTGCTGAGATAATATGGGACTCATTAGCTCTGTGGCAGGAACAAATAATAGCCTGGGTGAAATGTTGCAGGGTTTAATTAATAACATTGCCATCGTACACTAAATATTAATATCAAAATTCTTTCCCGCTGTGAAACAGATTCTCATGCCATCTATCAGCAGAAGGGTTCGAGCATCCAAACACATGGGGTCAAATTTGACTTTTGGATTCCACTCCTCCTAATTGAATTGCTCTGCTAAAATTTTAATGGGATTTTAAAAGAATTTGTTGGTTCAAAACATTTCATGTGAGGCACAATGTGCAGACCTTGGTTTCTGGATGAGCCCGCAACCAGTATTCATTAATAATGTTCCTGCCTGTCGTTAAGACTTGCAGGGACAGAGGAGATTAATCCAAAGGTCACTGATTGGTGTAGAAAGAAATTTGATATCCTTCACCTAAATTATTCTTATGTGGTCTATAAAAAACTATTGTTTTTTTCAACATTGTTGAAACCAGACTAGACGATTAAGAATTGCAGTTGCAAAACAGTTACATTTTTTTATCTCTTTTGCTGGACCAATATAGGTTACCAAACAATACTTGTGAGATAACAAGTGAGTTTTAAACAAACATGAACAGACACATTTTGCCTGAATCTGCCATTTTTATAGATATTATTTTTTTTACTGATTTTTATTCTGTCAGTTAATACATAATTTGGCTTATTACTTTGAAGTTGGTCTACTCTACAGTACGTCTGAACTTGCTAGGGTTTCACTTCTTTTTGGTTCTTTTGCGCTTTATTGCATCTCTGATTAGAAAAAAGTTTTAGACTGCATAAGCTCATCTATTCAATTCAATTCAATTCAATTTTATTTATATAGCGCCAATTCATGAAACATGTCATCTCAAGGCACTTTACAAGTTAGGTTCAATCATATTATACATCTAAACTTATCTATCTAAACTTCTTCAATTTATTCCCACAGACTACTGTGTTTTTCAAAGCAAAATCAGTTTCATATTTTAAAAAGGTTTGCGTATTGGTTAATTTTCCTGTACAGTCACATTTCTGGATGAAGTGATTGTAAGTGAAATCATCACACAATTTTTATTTTACCATATAGCATGAAGTCATTTTTGGCATGAATGTCATCAATTTTTGCGTTTTGTTTTTTTTTCTAAAATTGTTGATGGACAAATCAGGAACAACTTCAGTGTTACAGAGTTAAATTAAATCTACAGGCTCAAATATAAAGATACTGTCCCATTAAAGTTAGATTAGACTTCAAACACATACTCTTTGTATCTATCAATGAACCTGGCAAAACTGTTGCTGGATATTTCACTACTTTACTCATCTGAAATAATACAGGTCATTTAAATGAGTTGGTTTTCTGACACAGACCTAGCTTTAAAGTCGAGTCCATGTCTTTTCAAAGGCATTGAGCTCTGGGCCACTCCATAAGCTTAATGTCCTTAATGTTTTCCTTACTCCACTCACTTTGTGTAATGCACCGGTCCAACTGCAGCTGCAGGCCTTTTACCCCAACAACATTGCCAGGATTTTGCATTTTGAACCCATTGCGGTCAGAGGGCTTTTGTTAAAAACATCTGTAAAAATGGTTAAATGTTGTCAGTGGGGAAAGTACTATTCAGACACTTGTTATTCCGAATCTTTATAGGGTATTTATTCCTTTCTGAAATACTAAAAGGAGTCTGGAAAAATGTAAAAGCTGAATAAAGGCATGCAGCTGACTTCATAAGGCAGCTGAACAAAACAGTGATTTACCACATGTTTGTCTGTATGAAGGTAACTCAATTTTGGTTCATAATTGTATGCTTAATGGTTAAATCAAAGGGCAATGCTGATGATTAGTTCTGCTGTGTTTATGTGATATATGTATGTTGCAACTTCTGGTTACATAAGCTGAATCTTTGTCCGCTCAATTAACATGACTCCGATTTTGGCACAAAGCATTTAATAGGTGGTGTAGTCAAATTTGCACTCCTATTACAGAATTTCACTGTAATTGCTTGCCATGGATAGCTCAATAGTCTTAATTATTTCCAGGAGAAATAATACATTAATAAAATCAAGTGTCCTAAAGGTTATTGATTTTTATTTAGCAAATCATTATTTTAAATGTTATTTTGTGAAATAATGTTTTGTCTAACTCAGATTTGCATTGTGAATGGGTTGAACACATATCAAAGGTTGTTCTAAATTAGTGAACCTTATTTAATCTCATTCATCAGTCTTTAAGATGAATACTGGTTCTTTCAATTGGATCTGCAGTGAACCAAGATTCACTGAATCATTCTGATTGTTTTCAACTGTTTTTATTTTGACGTTTTTGTTTCTTTTGTGTGTACGTAGTTCCTTAGCTTCTTTTTATCTTAATTTTGCTTAGTAGTTTAGTTAAGTTTCACTAATCTAGTAAAGATGATTTGTTGATTGAAATATAGTATTAATTCATATATACAGCATTCTATAGTGGTGTCCTCGGGATGTTCATTTGTTTCTGTTAATAAATTCTTGTAGTTGAAGAGAAGTTGTCACTCATTTATTCCATATGTGTGCAGAGTTTGTTGTTAAAAGAACAGCAGTGCTTGAATCACCCTTTCAACTGTTTGGCTGATACTCGTCGGACAACACCTAACAGACCAAGGGTTATTTATTAAAAATTAAATAACTCAAAACATGCGTAATGACACAACACAGTCAATTAATCTTTTGACTATTTTTTGATTAATCGATTAAAGTAAAAAGAGATACTAGTAGTAAATTAACTTACCTCAAAAAACAATCATGTAGAACTAAAAAACTTGAATTGCAAACCTTAAACTGTTGTATATGACAAAAAAACTAAGGCCTTCACATATATATATATATATATATATATATATATATATATATATATATATATATATATATCCCTATTTGGCAAAACAGAAGACAGTATAAGTAGAGCTGCAACTGAATTATTAGTTGCAGCCATCCTGGCTTCTTGAGAAATGTCTGCAGTGAATGTTGCACATAATTTGGTCCTCATATGTAGCTTCTCCAAAAACTGCAAATATGGAAATGAAAATATGTGGTAGATTAGCTGATTATAAGGTCTAATTAAAAAAAAAAATCTTTATTTTTATGAAATGCTGCAAGATGCCTCTGTGGTAATGATGGGAAGAAAGAAGGTTGTGGGGCAATCTAATTAAAGAACAGTTTCTCTTTTTATAATATGACCAGTATTGTTCCATAAGATGCATATCCATCCTTGATTCATCTCAAAATAGGAGAATATACAGGAGAACTAGCCACTTCATCACTTGATAATGAAGTTTTGTTGCTTTCATAAACGCACATCATCATCTTCAGAAGACAGTATTGTTTTCAAATCTGAGTTCTGTGTTTACTGACTTTTCCACGCTAACTCTTAATCAGTCTCAGCTGTAGACGTGGTGTGTGAAGCACGGATCTTCTAATCAAAGGATGGCGCCTCTTCCGCCTCATTACACAAATACAATAAATCTGTTTGTGAATGATTACATGTCAGCTCTAATCTCTGCAAAAACAATCTAATGAGGATCAAAGTAAATGGTTTTACTTTCCAATACCTAGCTGGAACAGGGCACAAAAGCTGGTTACCGGCACACTCAATGGGTGCTAGTTAGGACAAATGAGCAAGGATCCTGTCAGTAACTTTGATCAACCTTTTTTATTTTCTTTGTTTAAAAGTTTCAAGAACTAATTAGATTTTTTTGTACTTTAACACATGCTCTGAAAAATAGTTTACTTAGCGTCTTACATTAAAACACATTAAAACACAGTCTTCCCTATAAATCATTTTGACAGACTTAAAGTTATATTTGTCAGAAAACAGGATTCCAAGAGAAATATAGATGCAATAAGAGGAAAACCACTTGCAACAGAGATGATACAAGGAGTCTCTACTAAATAAATTAAAGTATGAACCAATTTTAAAAGATAAGACCAAAAATAAATTGAAGGATGATGTGTTTCTTTTCTCTGAGTATTTCAAAGGAGAAGAAAAACCTAATGAAGCCATATACAAAACATTGGCATATTTTTGAACAGAAACATTCAAAGAGCTAACACCAGTACACCAGTCTATAGTTAAGCACAAAATTATTAATTTTGTATTGCATGGATTCTGTTAAACTGTGAATGGCAGACAATTTGTTTAGTTAAATAGGGACAAAATGGAAAGAAAATTACTCTGCAGCAGAAAAAATGTATGTCTGGAAATAAAAGAAGACATTTCAACCGCTTGTTTCAAAATTCACCTTGGTATAAAATTTGTTTCTGGTTCTATTTTGGATGCACATGTCAAATCTGATTTGTTCTGTTTTTTATTATCTGAGAAATATTGTCAAACTAAGCTCCATTGTGTCACATCCTGAACTGGAAAGGGTTTTCCATGCTTTTGTTTAAACACGACTGGATTAGTGCAATGCATTATACACCTGTTTTAGCAAAACCTCCCTAGAACGGTTGCAAATTGTTCAAAATGCTGCTTCTGACAAAGGTTTTGACATGTGGCTCCAACCCTGATGCAACAACACTGGCATCTGGTTTATTCTGGGGAGCTATTTACGATCTTTTTACTGACTTGGAGACGTCTTTATGGACAGGCAACAGGTTGTACCAGTGGGCTCCTGCAACCATATGTCTCTGAGGGTTACCTGATGTTCTAAGAGCAGGGCCTGCTTAGGATGCCCTATACTAAGCTGACAACTAAAGACAGAGACAGAGCTTTCTGTACCATGCCCCCAGACTCTGGAAAGTCTTACTTTGGACTCTTTGGTGTCTTCTGAAAGCCAGTTAAGACCATGTATTTTTAAACCTGTTTTTTTATTGATTTCTCTATTTTATAGGCTTTGTTGGCTCTTGTAAAGCATATTGTCATTTTATATCTTGAAAGTTGTAATATAAATAAAGTCTTACCGACTTATCTATTCATACATCTAGCAGATTTAGATTTAAGGGAGCCTATTATACGATGGCCGGCAGGTGCAAATGCAAAGCAAACGGATGAAAGCGCCCCAAACAGCCAAACAAGCTCCGAAAAAAAAAATATCGCTACCAGTTTTAAAAAAGACATGAACAAAAACATACCTTTTCATCACCCCTCCAACTTTCTTATGGGGTTCATGTTAAAGGCTATGCTGAGGGCCTGGTCTCTTGTGTTTTTATTTGATCTTTTTTTACTTTCTGGTACTTGTGGCATTTTTCTTTTGCAGTGTTTTTTTTTCCCATTTGTCTGTTTTTTTGGTGTTTGCATCATTCTATTCTCTGTGAATGCAGCACTTTTTTGCAGCGTTTTTATGTTGCAGTGTGTTTGGCCGTTTCCTGCGCGTTTGCACCTCTTGGCCACTTTATAATAGCTTACATTAAACCTGTTTCTTCTGACTGGGCATAATATTAAGTTTCTGGAGCAGTCAAACAAGAATCTTGAACTGAATCTAAAATAATATTTGGAGGGAGCTAAGGATTCGGCAATAGCAGGAAGGCCTTCCAATCTTGGAAACGTTTGGGTCTCATCACCAAAGATAAATGCTCAAAAACTGTGGGAACTTGCAAAAAGCTGATTGCTTCATTACTGTAATGATAATAATGTTTTTCTGAGAAAGGTATAGATAATATTTGACATGCCATTTTTTTAATCAAACATAAATAAAAAAGCAAATAACTTGATTCCACTTTTACATTGTTTCTTTGAAAGATGTTTATCTCATTTGTAATCAGAAACAAACTCTTAGGCTGAATGAAAACAATTTCAAATCTCAGTTGGCTAGAGCGATGAATAATTTTGGGGTTAACAATACAGAACATAAAAGTTCACAGAGTTTCTCCTCAATCAGCTGACTCTTCTGGGTTCACAGCAACAGGTTTGGAGGGTAGAATCCCTGGTTGCCTAAAGAAAACTGGAAACTCACTAAAATAAATTTAAACCTTGAGAAAAAAAAATGTTGTCAGTTTTAAAACTGTGACTTTTAATGCTGTGGTTTAAAACTATTCATTAGGTTCAAAGAAAAATAAATTACATTGAATGATTACCTTCGAGCAGCACAAGCTCTCCTATTTCTTTTCACTCCCAGTTGGTTAGGAAAAAAATGCCAAAAATGACTGATCTACCCTCACAAAACAGCTTTATCTGTATTTTTATTTTCCTAATACTTTGTGCAAAAAACTAAACAAATTGATGATACTCCATGGTGTTTTTATTTCCTTTATTTTTGTCATGTTGGGAGATGATGTTAAGCTGTAAAATTGCAGAACCACACCATTGGGAGTGTAATGTGTTGTTTACATTCTTTAGGTCTTTAAAGTAGTTTTTATTTCAGTGTTATTAAAAAGAAGGACAGGCCGGCTCTGACATGCAAACTCATACAGGGACCATGGCAACAGACCGAGAGTTTCTCATCAGTACCCACAGTCCCAATGCGACAGCCCAGTGTCTCTGCCTGGAATTATCACTTCCTCCTTTATTGTGTCTTCAAGGCAGAGCCATGGTGTAAACAATGTTTGAACAATTACAGGCCTGCATATCTCTCAGCGGCTCGGTTTAAAATCCGTTCTAAAACATCTACCATGTTACTGGGTTTGCTGGCCGGTTTTATATGTAATAAGGCCCCTATGAAGAACGCGTGGGGGGTGGAGGAGGGTTTGTTCTGGCTAAACCAGCAATGCTGTGATCCTAAAAGACCAGGGGTGGTTGTAAAAATGTTGCGGTCACACTGTCTTTGATCATCCTGACTGAACAAAACCGTTGTTCCTATTTGTGGCAGAATCTTTTATTGCTTTTTGTGCATTACTTTGATAGCACAAATTTTATGCAAAACCAATGAAAAGCAAGCCAACTATCCATCAGCTTGTAAAATTGCCAGGGAATTTCTGTGTGCCACCACCTTAACACTGAATGAACCCAAGCAAACGGACGGCGTTTCTGCCCTTCTGGATGGTGAGATATTCAACCTTCATTGCCTTAATAAAACACTACTTTGGACTTTTTCTTTAAGGGCTTAAGTGACTTAAAAACTTTCTGGGTGCCATTAATGTTGGTCGTCTGGCCAAATTACTGCCTTCCGTCTAAATGATCCAAATTGCAGCATTACAGGTCTCACAAGCTGTTTCTTAAATGCCACTTAGCTGCTGGATCCCAGCGTCTGCTCTTGTTGATTTATTAGGAGGTAGAATTGCTGAAAACCAGCAGAGCGACAAGGGGACACGTCCACTGTAGAGGTCACTCCCGCGGTGACTGTCAGCCTTATGGTTCAAAGGCACACAATCGCTTCCCACCATCTTTTGTCAACTAGAGAGTCTGCTGCAGATTTTTTAAATATGCATCTGAATACATCCGAGTCTCCAAGGTATACCTTTGATGAATATTTCATAAACCACAACAGACCTTTTATTACAGGAGATTGGCCATTCAAATAACGTGTTCACCCTAAACAATAGGCAACAGGATTCATTCAGCACTCCTGACAAGAGGCAGATTGTTCCTCAGCTCGACACAGTGGTTACTTGGCAGGGAAATGCATGAAGGGAGAACGCAACAGTGAGCTGTGATGGGGCTGAAAAAAGAAACAGCACGACACGGTCATAACCCAGGCGTCTGTGATGTGGCGCTTCAGCTCATTTTTTTAGACTACGCTTTGTAGCTTGTTTAAACTATTTCAGGATATATTGTGTTGCAAAAGTTTAAATTAACAAGTGTCAGTTTATTTCCTTGGGATTCTACGTGATAGACACAAGGGAGTCCAACCCCAGTCCTCAAGAGCTAATGTCTGGCAACTATTAGAGTCATCCCTTCTTTCAGCACCACTGAATCAAATAAATGGCTATTTATCAGGCCTCTGTAGAGCTGAATCCACTGTGGATTAAAATACAAATTTTAAATTCTATAATAAAAAAGTAGCTCTTTGATATGTATTTCTTTATGTATTTTTGCTGCACAGTAGTGTATGGCAGCAGCATCTTTGTCCAATGAGAGAGCAATAAATTGTTCTATCAAAACATTTCTTGGCTAATTTTGATATGTGATGTAAAACAAACTTTTCCTGCACAAATGCCATCCACCTGGCACTGCCTATCACCACTACTTTGTTACCCGAGGCAGGAGCGATCCGTCCAGGGCTGTCGGTGTTCGGTACAGCAGCATCCCAGCAAGGTGAACACCCTGGTTGGGGAACTTTCAGGATAAAAAAGTCCGCTGCTCCAGCAGACCTTTTTCTGAAGCTTCCTCTGTTTAGCCACTGCCAATTTCTCTTAACAAAAATGGCATACTTTATGTATCCCTCAAACCAATGTTCCTCCCTATCCAGAATGAGAACATGTGACAAAAACTGAACTTGCTGTCTTATAAGCAAATTGTGTGCAGGAAAACCAACACTGCACCCAACCGGGAAATCCCCAACCCTATGGTGAAACGTGGTGGTGGCAGCATTATTCTGTACGGATGTATTCCTTCAGCAAGGAAGGGGAATCTAGTCAGTTGAGAACAACTTGTCCTGATGATGTTGCTCTTCTGCGCTGGGCCATCCTTTTTGGCCAATGGCTGCTTTGTTTCCCCGATGTATAACTGGTCACAATCCTCCTGGCACTTAAGAGCAGACACCTTTTTACCCCACTCCTTTTACCCCATCGCCGTTTCATGAGTGGCATCTTTATTGGACGTATCATGCTGGCCATGCTTTGATTCGGCCAGCACTTTGAATCTTCTTGCTTTTGAAAAGTGCTTCATAAATAAACTCTCCTTGCCTTGATTCAAAGCAGCATTGGGATGTTTTGTAGGGCTGGACGATATAGAAAAAAAGCATATCGATAAAATAGAAATCATATTGGATCGATATTGAAAATTATCAACAAATTCAAAACGTACATTTTAAGTGCAGCCCTGGCCATTTTATGCTGTTGCTTAGCAACCTATTTTTAGATACAGAACACACAAACACTGAAATCAAACTCAACTCTTTATTCAACCAACTTTTTACCAAAACTACAAGTTTTTAAAAAAGAACAGGTGCTCTCTGAACTCTTTGAATGGGCGGAGCTTGGTGACGGAGTGTTCCTGGGTCTGCGTTGTGATTGGTTGGGAGGATGTAATGACTGTAATATTAACCTACATGACTAAAATGCATAAGGAAGGAAAACTTTTGTTCTATTGAACTTTTTATTGACCCTTTTTTTTCTATCATCGATATACGTCTGTCGATCATCGTCCAGCCTTAATGTTTCTTACCTTCTTTAACAGCTGGGGATTTTAAATGAATTCTTATAATCTACATATGGTCCAAAGTAAGAGAAGGCTATCAAACTCTTATAAGTAATGATTACAGTGGAAATATTTTCAGATTTATTGCATATTTGATCAAGGATCATAATTTGTCATATTTCATAAACGTCGAGAGGCTGCAATGGTGAAAAGGAGCAACAATTAATGGAAAAAGGCATAATGTAAAATCTTCAGAAAATAAGGCACAACCAAATAATATTTTTATGGGAATGTGTCTTCATTATGGAATGGTTTCTTTATAACTGTAGGATTTAATATGAGCTCTTCAAATGCAGATTTTTGTTGAACTCGCTGCTTCCTCCAGCCTCCATGCACTGCTTACATGCACTTTGTTTTTAATTCCCAGACTTAATGGTGGGATTTGTGTACTTATTTTATTCCTAAATTGTCACATATAAACATTTTTCCCAACATGTTTAAGAACTCCTTCAAATAAGGTCTTAAAAATGTCACAAACAAATGTTATCTTGGGTCTCTGTGGAGTAAACAGTAATTCAAAGACTAAGAGAAATGTTTCTTTAGACATCCTACTCACACTAAAAGTAGAGATAAAAAAAAAAATTATAAAGTTCTAAAACTGACACAAGAAAACAGTCATTAGTTTAGTTCAGTAATATTAGAGGACGTGAATATCCGACTACTTGTGGAAAAGTTGGAGCATATTTCTGCAGAAACTGGCAGAGTTTTGTTTCTTCTCAGGGTATCATCCTTCTCTTGCTGTATTTTTTTCATTCATGGACGTAATTCATTGCTGTGAATCTCGAACAGAGCCTATCTCTGTGCCTGCATCAAGCCAATGATACCTGTAAAGAGTGTAATGACCCACTTTCTGCCCTTGTCCCTCTGCGACTCTGACGCTTACCACGTTTGACCACTTTACCGTGGTCGACTACTGTGTGCAGCTGCTTTTAATTTACAGGAGCGCTGTGCACCGCCTTTTCAGCTCTGAAGCATATATGACTAATCACACCAGTCATTTTAAACAACTTGAGCTCTCTGTGGCTATAAATCACCATGATGCGTGCTACTGTGCCCATAATAGAGCTGCATTCAGATGGGAGGAGGGCAGGGGGGACTTTGGGAACAATTCAGCACTATTGGTCAACAGACTATTGTGAAGTAAACTCAGGGGCAAGAACATATTGTTGTTCAATGTGTTGTTTGTTTCTATGATCTCAATAAAAGTCAAGGTGAAACAACAACAATGGTTAGTATTTTCTTTGAACAAAAATCCCAGAAGTATGATCCTTCGTGGGATGGTGCATTTTTCCTTACAGCCACGATCAAAATCCATGATGCACATTTAGAGCTGTAAATGGTAAATCTCCTACACAGATTTCTCTGAGCATAAAGTTACTGTACATGTTCACATGCGTGTTCTAGAGATCCTTTGCAGGTTGGAAATAAGATGAGTCTAGCTTTCATTTAAGGGATGCTTGATCTTCTTTGAACGCCCCTTTTCTTGAAAAGATACACTAAAAAGAGGAAATGCTGCTTTTTTTCATCGGGTCAATAACACAAAGAAGAAGAAGAAGCAACATCTAAACTATTGAAGAGCGTATCTTTTCTTTTTTTATCTGAGCCTGCCAACTGAGAGAGAACAGAGAAACTTCACAAAGCTTTTTAAAGATGGTCATAAAGCACTCCTCAGAAAAGTGACAAATAATCGAATGTTCTTCAAATTCCTCAAGCCAAGAGAGATTCACTGCTTGAAAATGTCTCTTCGTCTTTAGATAATGGGCTGACACAAAGCAGTACACAGTTGTGAATTGAAAGTAAAAACATGATTTACAAATAAAAATCAAAAAGTGAAGTGCGCATTTTTTTCCAACATCCATTTTCTCTGATACCCCCAAAAAAAGCCTGGACCATAAAAAAATCTGAACATGTTTTGATTTGAACCATTATATCATAGGTTTGGCTGTGTGTTTAGGGTTTATTAGAAGTTTGAAGTCTGTTGCCCTCTGTAATGGATATTCTTCCAGGATTGTCCTATAGCTCATATCATTTCCTCATCAACTGACTAGATTCCCCTTCCTTGCTGAAGGAATACATCCGTACAGAATCATGCTGCCACCACCATGTTTCACCATAGGGTTGGGGATTTCCCGGTTGGGTGCAGTGTTGGTTTTCCTGCACACAATTTGCTTATAAGACAGCAAGTTCAGTTTTTGACACATCTGACCACAACACAAATGTCCACGTGTCCACCAGCGTTCCCCTGATCACACGACTGATTTGCATCACATGATACAAGCTAAACCATTTTTACACTCAAGAATGTACGACTCATTGTAATGTTCTGTTCTGGTTTATGTTTATTATTTGGTTAAGCAGCTCTTTCCTGCCTCTGGGTTTGTTTCTGTTTTGGATGGATTTTAGTTCTGTGCTTTGTTTGTTCTGTTTTATCTTAGGTTTCTTATCTTTGGTTTATTATCTAGTGTCCTGTCAGCTCCCTTAATAACCCCCACCTGTCTTTGATTAATTAGTTTCACTCCTATCACCTGTCTGTCCGCTTATTTAAACCTGCTTTAGTTCTCTGCTCCCCGTCGGTTCGTTACTTGTCACCTATCCATCCGTCCTGTCGTGGTAAGAGCCCCCTGCACCTTGATCCTGTTTTTGTAACCAGTTTTGTCTTCTTCTGCCCAGTTCTGTTGACCTGTTTACCTGTGTGTCACCTGGATGTCTGCCTTACCCTTTGGATCCTGTATTGTTTGCCTGTTTCATTCCCTCTCCTCACCTTCCCTCAAATAAATCACCGCTAAAAGCAATGCAACTGTGTTTGGCTGAATTCCGGATTCTTCGCCACACCATTCATAACACTCATAGGCCGTGGTCCCTGTGCACGATAAATGTGGCTACCCTAGACATCATAATTAAAAGTCAGCTAACGAATATTTATTTTTCTTCTGTTCTTACATTCAAGCACACATGTCCCGTATGTCCTCTTTTTCATGTGAGCAACCAATTTTGATTGTCACCGTTGAACTTGTTGAGCAACAATGCGAATGTACCACTTATAAGATTACGTTTACCTAAACCTCCCCTAAACTGAAGCAGTATCTTGGAGAAGAGACTAAATGTTTCAAGAATGATGAACCCGTCCAGACAAACTACATAACCTTTTTATCAAACAAAGTATGTTTGAGTATTTAATGCATGGGAAGGCATTGTTGGTGTGTTATTTACTTAAAGCCACGTTTCTGCATGACATAAATAATGCTCCCTTTATATAGATATATAGACATTTTTATTAAGGAAGGAAATGGTCAGAATAAGGCACAGGAAAACTGCACCAATATAAATCCATGTTTTTTAAATTTTGAAATCCCCCTGCAAAATTTAGAATTTCTTTTAACCCGTTTCCTATCTTTCATAACTGTACAGTACCATTTTTATTATGCTCTCTCACCCTCCCCTTATACTACTGAGCAGGGTGGGTGGCTCTCCATTTCTCAAGCTCAGGTCCTCTACCAGAGGCCTGGGAGCTTGAGGGTTCTTCTTAGTATCTTAGCTGTTCCTAAAATTGCGCTCTTCTGGACTGAGATGTCTGATGTTTCTCCAGGTATCTGTTGGAGCCACTTCTCCAGAGTGGGGATTACCAGCGCTTTGGTCAGTATCACTGTAAAAGCGCTATATAACTTCAGTCCATTTACCATTGCCCCGAGTGCCCCGAGTGCTCCGATGACCACGGGCACCACTGTTGTCTTTACCTTCCAGTCTCTTTCTAGTTCTTCCCTGAGCCCTTGCTATTTCTCCAGTTTCTCGTGTTCTTTTTTTCTGATGTTTCCATCACTCGTGATGGCCACATCGATCACAACAGCTGTCCTCTGCTGCTTATCAATGATCACAATGTCTGGTTAGTTGGCCATTACCATTTTGTCTGTTTGTATCTGGAAGTCTCACATGGTTTTAGCTCTGTCATTCTCCACCACCTTGGGAGGTGCTTCCCATGTTGACCCGGGGGTCTCCAGTTGGTATTCTGAACAGATGTTTCTGTACACTATACCAACCAAATGGTTATGGAGTTCCATGTATTCCTTCTCTGCTAGTATCTCACACCCTGCTGTGAGATGCTGGATGGTTTCTGGAGCCTCTTTGCATAGCCTGCACCTGGGATTCAGCTATCTGTTGGTGGTACATCACATCCAGTGTATAGCCTGTGGATACTGGATTTGGGGTGGAATCCAACATGGTGAGTAGCTTTCGTGTTTTAACGTCAATGGTCTGGATTTCCCTCTTTGGGCAACTTATTACTGCAGCTGTTTTTTATATATACATATATATGCTCTTGCTATGTATATATATATATATATATATATATATATATATATATATATATATATATATATACAGTGTTGGGTAAGTTACTTTAAAAATGTAATCAGTTACAGTTACAAGTTACTTTGTTTAAAATGTAATTGTAGTGTAACTTTTTCGATTACTTTAAAAAAGTAATGTAACTAATTACTTTGATTACTTTTTGATTACTTTAAGGTTTTAATGAGTATTGACCCATGTTCAACATTTAATTTTTGAGAACTGAATGTGAACCTTAAAAAAGCGGAATTGGGAATTGACACTTGTATGACTCTATTCCTGTATATCCATCAGTAGTTAAAGGACAAGAGTCAGCAAATGCAAATTCTGCCCTGTAAAACAATGACAGTATGATCTGAAGCCCCATTTGGAGCTTTTAAACAGGCTTTGAAAAACTTTGATAATTTGCTGCTGTAATATTATAGATTTTTTAGAATAAAAAGCTAGCAGATGTGCATAATCAAAAATAACAGAAATACAATTATAGAGCATTCAGTATTGTAAGAAAGCCCACACTGTTTCTGGATAAATACATTATTGTATGAGTTAAGTTCTGTTCCGTTTTCTGCCATTTTCGTTGTAAAACTGAAATGTCCCATGCTCCTGAATGCACCATAGCTTTCCGACGCTCACGAACGCAACACTGTGAACGCTGAGCTGTGTACGCGCGCTTGATTTTCCGCTTAAGACAAAGTTTTGCAGTTTCACAACACACGTCGGCTCTCACGGTTTATTGTTGTGTGTGAATAACAAGAGGTGGCTGTCAACAAGCTTGAAGGCTGTCATTTTTGATGCGCTGCTTGAGCTGAAATAAAACCGTGAAACGTCCGCTCGCTTGCTGTTCTTTCAGAAGGCTCCACCAGCACAGGATGGATCATCAGAGTGATAGAGACAAGGAGCCGTAGCGGGAAGCGGCGATACAGGGCGCGGAGCAATAAAACTATCATTACATATTTCGCAAAGTTTTTTTCTTTATATTTTTTAAAAATGTAACTAAATTTGTAATTCTTAATATTTTCGGAAGTAACTGTAACTGAATTACATATTTTCTCATTGTAACTGTAACGAATTACAGTTACTCTTTTTTTGTAATTAAATTACGTAATTAAATTACGTAACGTTGTTACATGTAATCCGTTACTCCCCAACACTATATATATATATATATATATATATATATATATATATATATATATATATATATATATATATATATATATATATAATTTCGCGTTAATTCATTAGACTATTAACGGCGATATTTATTTTATCGCGCATTAACGCATGTTGCTCACATGCTTTCAGTCAGTGTCAGTCAGCACGCGCCCTGACTACAGCGCGCTGTGTCACGGCAGCGCTCTGCGGCTCCCCCTCCCCTCTCGTACATGGCTCAGCGGCGCCAGCCAATCAGCACGCAGGCTCAGCCTGGCCCGCCCACTCAGCTCTCACACAAACTCAACACACAAACAGCTGAGAGAGACCGCAGCAGCGGAAAAACATGAACAGGGGAAGTAGCACCGTTTGGCTTTATTTTAATACCGTAAATGAAATCAAGCTGTATGTTTTGTAAAAACATACAGTGCTTCACACTTTGGTATTGAACATAAAATGGTAATGCTGCTCCCTGCTGTTACCCCAGAAATTGCCTGTTTTTGGTAGATTTTTTCCCCATAAAGAGAATTTCCTGTCAGTGGCAATAAGCTTTAATTTATTATTATTGCTATTTTTTGTTTTACATGTTTAAGTCGAGCTTTACACTAAATATGTATTACTGATAAGTGCTACAAATGTTACAACACTTCTGTTCATATGGCAGCAGAACATTAAAATAAAAGTGCTCTTTACACTACTTTTCAATTCATTCTTGGAGTTTGCGCATACAATGCGATTAATCATGATTAATCGGGCAAATTATGCGATTAATCGCGATTAAAGATTTTAATCGTTGCCCAGCCCTAATATATATATATATATATATATATATATATATATATATATATATATATATATATATATATATATATATATATATATACACACATATGAAAATATATATATGCATTTAAGCATTTCTTACTTCTGTGTATCTACATGCCACTTTCACTTCATTGCTTTTACGCCTGAATTTTCCCACTTTCTGACAAGAATTTCTATTCTATTGTAATTCAAATACATAACTGCTGAAGAGAATCAATATTTAATGACAAAACTAAAATAGATCAAAGAAAACTGAGTTCTGATATCCAAGTTCCAGAAAACAACATTTTAGTTTGAGATTGATTGGTTGGTATGGGCCTCAATAACTTCTTTTCTGCCATATAACATCTCTTTGAATTCATAAGCCTCCCACTGAGTGATACATTTTCAGACCTGGGTTGTCACATAAGACAAAGAGAAAGACTGGGGTTCGTCCAAGTCTTTCTATTCTGTCAAAGCACTGAAGGAAGGATTATTTTTCTCATTATGTCTGTTTGTTAGATCCACAGTGTTGTATCCATGGAAATTTAAAGGTGAACATGTAAAATGAAACCCTATTTTTACAACTAAAAATAAGCGTTATTTTGTTTTTATTAGTTTAGAATGAGTAATATAGCACCACCACGTTTCTCCGGAGAAGCCCAAACCGTCTCTAATGAAAACCCTTTCATGTTTCTTTTTGCATTGTTAGCAGCCACCACAGTCTCTCCCATGGGGTGAGTGACTTACTGTTTTAAATGGTTATGCATGTTTCTCTGACTAAACTCCAGCTCTGCTTGAAATATCCGAGGGTGGTAACAAGCTTTGTGTTGGCAAATTGTCTGTTAAAACTAAACAAAACCAAAAAAAAACTCCTGTCAGAAAACAGAATTGTCTGAGAAGGGAGGTACATGTGAGGGTGCCAGTGGCTGTTTGTTTTTAACATTTAATGTGCTTTAGAAAGATGGCTCCATTAATTTTTTTGCATCTTGACACGTTGTAGCTTATCATTTGAAAGGCTAGCACCCTTAGCATTTTGCTGAAACGGCCTTTGGCATCAGAAGCTGCAAAACATTTTAACAACAAATTGATGCTTAAAGTAATTGCTTGGGTGAATTCCCAAAGCACTTTAACCTTACGCCAACCTAGTTTTAGCTTTCAATTTAATGCTACATACGCCACATAAACTGACTGTGATTCTTGTATGGCATCCAAGTTTAAGCTGAAGTACACAGCAACTTCAAAGAATTTACGGAGATCAAAATTGACTGTCATTAAAAAGTCAGGGAAGTGAGTAGTTCAGAGGGTTTTCGGTTTAAACATCCCTGTGGTGTTTGTTGGCACTATTGATAGAACTTCCTGGGGATAAAAAAGGCAAACAGCTTCTTAATTACTTACGTCTAGCTATTTACCTCCATATACAGCATAACTACATAGAGGCTTAGACTAATTACAATGAAGGAATGTTTCGGGGCCTTACAAATGTTTATATTTGGAGCAGAATTTAAGGTTCAAGTCCTTTCATTACGCAGTGCCTGGGCACATGTTTACAGATTCCACACAACAGCACCAACCACATGTTTTGGTTTTATAACTTGAGGATGACAAGTCTCCATATTTTCTGAATGGTAAGCGTATATATTTTGGAGGCTAAACACACTTTCATAAAATGGGAGAATAACTTAAAAATGTTAGTTACAAGCTTTTGTATCTGCTGACCTGGTTTCCCCAAACATTCTACGCCAAGTGCAGAAAATAAACCACTACTGAAAGATATACACAAGCTTAAGTGATGATTGATCCACTTTAATCAGATTATTATCCAATTGGGCACCTTTGTTATGTGGTGGAATGGGAGTTTGGAACAAAGCTGGAGCAATTCTGAGATGCTGTCATGCCAATATAGACCTAAATCTTTGAAGAACGTTTTTTGTTGAATCTATACCATGAAGATTTGGGGCAGTTCTAAATCTAAAAGGGAACCCAACCTGGCACTTCCAGGGAGCACCTCATAAAGTGGACACTGACTGCATACCAAAAATTATCAAGAGTTAATTGCAGCAAAATAATAAACTCTGAATGGAAGCTATTAAATGAATTTGCTTTTCTCTCACAGGAAATGGGTAAACAGGTTAGCTCAAAAAGTGATAGCAGTGAGGGATTTAGCAACTTAACTAAAAAGAAACCTTCCATTAGTGCTGAAATAACAGCTTGAATGATTGAAATGATTTGATAAAATCTGTGATGCATAAATGCATGTTTCAAGGGGACAGTTTTTGCTGTTGCACACCATGCTTCTCATAGAAAATACCATAGACATTATATAGGTAGACGCCCTATAGATTGGTGCTGCCTACTGGAGCTGACGTTTAAGCGTGGCCGCCATGTTGGATGGGTCTCTCACGTGACCCCAGTGCATTTATTGGTACTGAGGAAGCTGTTTACCCAGCTAAAATAAATCATAACTACCTGTATTTTTACCTGGGGCTCGTTCTTTGTACGTTGCTTAAAACATCCGAGATCAAATGAGACATCCAAGATGATATCATCGTGCTGTGCTCACCTGCCTGTCCACCCTCCAACACCGCAGAACCCAGAGAGAGCTCACCAGACCTGCACCACAACCTGGACCCCGGACATCACCCTCCCCGGACTGAAACCCAGCCAAGAACCCAGTGAGTCCCTCGCTCCTTTCTCTGACACATCGGCACCTTCCTCTGCTCACCAGCCTCCCTGTTCTGTCTCCAGTGGAACCCGGACAAACCGACCAGCCAGAACCACACCCGAGGCTACACCAGTTTTCAATAAACTTTCTAAACCTAACTGTCTGTCTCCATGGTTGCCCTCCTTCTGAGTCTCATTCCGAAAAGAACATGATATAAGGACTATAGGATGGATAATGGGTTATGATTTAATATGTTTTAATATATTCTACTTCTTCATATCCCTTTTCAGACATATTCACTTAATAAGGTTTTGTATTTGTAGGGTATACAGTCCCACAGTTGTGCATAATGAGGAATACCTCTATGTATCAATTGTGACATTTTGGTCATTTTGGTGGAACCTCTGAAATAAATTATTCATTCATTCATCTGGGTTTCTGTGCAGCCACTTAAAAAAAGAGCAACTGAAAACAAAAGTAACTCGAATTCATTTAATACCTGTAAAGCTGGCAGAAGTTGAACAGCAGCTGACATAATTGCAGGGGAAAAAAACAGGTAAAAGATCAAAGGAGATGCGTGTGAGGCAGCTGAAATAAAACTTTCAGACCAACAAAGCTTTTAGATAAGGAAAATAGCCACAGGCAGTTGTGAAACAATTACAGCTTATTATATTCTACACTTTAGTACCACAGGGCCATTATGTTTGAAAAAAACACCATTCTGTGCACACCCAGTGGATCAGACACAAATGTGGAAGTCTGTTGGTACGTTGTGTGCTTGAACGGCACAAATTATGAAATGAATTTCCTTTTATAATGCGCAAGATAATATACTGTGTTTCGTGAAGTTACAGTCAGTTCAAAACACCTGAGAATTTAAAGCCTGTAATTTATTGTTAAGACCCATAGCTTTAAAAAAAAAGAATCTGATGCATTTCGTGAAGTTTTGCAACGGGAAAAGAAATCTCAGTCCCAGCTCAGGCTAAAAGAAAGTTCAGAAAGCACTCAGTCTTTATCTCAGTGTCACTCAAACTTCAAATCATATATTTCATGTACTTCAGAAACATAGATTATTTTGCTTTTGTTTTTATCTTGATTACTTTAGGAAATATTAAACAAGAAGGTTTATACAAAACTTTGGCAAAAGTTTTTCACCCCAACGAGTAAATCAGCCTTATTGTCTTCCTCTTCATTATATTTTGTTTTTCTCAGCTCAGGACTAAAATTCTAATCTTATTTTACTAAGTGCCCATGTATAGCAGATGTCTCCATCACAATAACAATCAGTAAACCTCGTCAGAAGCTATTGTTCCTTTTATCAAGTGCTAAAACCTATACAAAACACAAAAGGTTCGAGCAAGAGTTAAAGTATGTCTCAGACATTTCTTTAAGACCACATTAATTTATATTACTATGAAAATAGTTGTCTATAATGTCTTCTCTGCATAGGTTTTAAACATGGTAAGAGGAAGCTGACAAACTGTGCATGGCCATGCTGTGGGCTCTGTGTTGATCTGATGCTGAAGCAGAAATTTCTGTTGACGTTGTGAAAGATAACAAGCTGAAAATTTGTCAGGTCTGAGACTGTTTCTCCCAAATAAACACTGGAGACAGAGATCTCATGAGACAGGATGCTGAGCTGGCCCCCAGGTTTCACCAGCTAAATGGGTCAGCGTAAAAAAAAGATACCTTAAGTTCAGTGTGTGTTTATATCTAGTTTTATAGATTATTCTGTTGCTCGAAGAAATATTTACTGACAATGTTAGAGTAACTGCCAGTTTGTATAATTTCACAATGCAGAAAATAAAAACTAAAGCGAAACACATTGAAAACGATGCTGTAAGTTCACTTTCCATCTCTCCTACAGCACATAAATCAGAGATCTACAAGTGAGTCAAAACATAAATATTGTTGTACTTCCTTGATTTGGATTTTTTTTTTCACAGCTTTCATTATATGAGTTTTGGTATTTTAAAGTCCTAGTTAAAGTTTTGGTGTTGTCAGACTCCAGGTTGTCAGAGCTAAATTTCAATGGTGTTATGATCCTCACGTGTTTCGGTTTTCATTTCTGTTTCATCATTTCCTTGTTGTTCATTTATATTCTAGGTCTTGCCATATTCAATTTATTTCTCTGTTTTCATTATTGTTTGTTTGGTGTTTCCATACTAGTTAATTAATTTGTGCTTAGTCTCTTAACTTATTCTACTGTTGTACTTTGTGTATTTGAATTTATTTATCTCTGATGAGTGTTAGTCTTTTCCCCTTGTGCATTACCCTCTTTTAACAATCACCCTCGTATGGTTGTCTGTATACAGTGTTGTCAAAATGAATGATTAATCCTAGCAGTTCATCAAAAAAAAAAAAGGAAAATAACAAAAAATCCTAAAAATGCAATATTCTTCTTCTACGTTTTGTTCTTTTTAAGTTTTTGTTGGGGCATTTGGCAAACAACTTGGTGCAGTTCTGCCTCCAACCAGAATCAAAGTCACTCTGCTCGGGTAGCTCTATTCGTCTGAATTTTTTTTTTTTTTGCTTTTGATCGACAAGCCAAAACTAAAACAAGCTGAAATAATACTGAAGTAATGAGACTATTTTCAAAATGTAAGGAGTAGAAAGTACAGATATTGCATGAACATGTAAGGAGTAGAAGTAAAAAGCAGGCTAAAAAGTAATTACTCCACTAAAGCATAAATAACCAAAATTTCTACTTAAGTCAGGTAAGAAAGTATTTGTACTAAGTTACTTAACACCTCTGTTCACAGCTGATCACAGCAACTCTAGTCAGAGTGGTTCCACCTGCTGCGACACAATGCCTTTCCACGCCAACTCCACGTCAATCTGGAGCAGAGCGGATCATTCAGACAGGAAGTCGGCCGATGAAAAGCAAAGTGGATGTGGTCGAGTTTACAAGTAAAAAGACTACATGTGCAGACTTTGGATCGCATTTTACTCTGTTATATCAATACATCATTACCTGCAGCTCCAGCACCAAGTCACTTGATACTTGACCCTATAGACAACGGTTTTAATTTTATTTAAAGCCTACAAGTATGCTACTATCGTGCAATGACGCAATCCTCACCTGATTCGAGGTGAGGATTGCGGACTGGAAGTGACTGGTTTGATCTGGCTGACGTGAAAGGTAGGGTGAACACGGAGGTGGTAACTCCTGGATTAGAACATCTGTATAAATTTACGTGCCTTCATATGTTTTGGTTTGTGTAATAGTGAGTTTCAGCCGTTTGCTACATTTGTCTAACTTGCGTGTTTAGTAGTTCTTTTTTGGAAGGCTGTAGGCACAGATTTGACTCGGTTTCATGTCTCTCTCTCTCTCTCTCTCTCTCTCTCTCTCTCTCTCTCTCTCTCTCTCTCTCTCTCTCTCTCTCTCTCTCTGTCATCCAACCAAGATTTTAACTTTTTATATTTGTTATTCGAAAATATCACCCACTAACTTAGTAAACCCTGTAGGGTGTCTTTTCAGCCACGAAGAACATGGTCCAATCAGAGCAAAATCAGACTGTCTGGCTGAGTAATAACGCCACCGCAGCGGCCTTAACACTGCAGTCTTGTCAGGCTCATAATCCTGGATCGGTTGGAGGACCAAAGCCCCGGGAAAGTAAAGTGTGGGTAAATGAAATTAGTCAGGTAAATATGTATGGAAACGCTACCCACGATTTGCAAAGCCCCAGGCTTTTGAGTGGCAATTTAAAAGGGGCCATTGTTACCAGTCGCTTCTCTGATACGTCACATCTATGAAAATCCCTTCTGCCAATCCTGATTGGGTCGTCCATTTTATGTGGTATTGAAATCCAGATGGATTCAATCGATTCCAGATGGATGGATGGATGGAGCCGTGTAGAGCTTGGCAGAACTACATCCATCTGGCGAGAGTGAAGTTACTAATTTTCCTTGTACACAGAAAACACACATTTCCCTAATACTTTTCATGTAAAACTAATGGTGGACTAAGAACTTTTTCACTATTTATAAACCATAAAGCGCGCCTGGAGGGGGGAAATAAGAAAAGATAAAGGACATTTCAGCAGTGGGGTAAGTGGAGGAAGATCAGCGCAGTAGCCAACCTATAAAAAATAATTTAAAAAAAAATTAAAAAAAAAAAAAAAAAAAAAAAAAACACCCAAAAAAAGCTGATCAGAAAACCAAAGTCCCAAAGATCATAACAGAATTCCAGCAAACTATTGTGAGAAACTTTTGAAAGGATATCATACAGTTTAAATGGTAACTATACCAAATAATAAAGAAATGTAAAATTCTGACTTTGACGAAACTAACAAAAAAATCTCTCAAAAATAATTCATCACATTATTCATAGTCGTTTAGTTAATAAAAAAATAAGTAATCTTAACTAACCTAAACATCCTAAATGACCTAAACTGACAGAAGACGTTTAGTATGCTTTACTGTTTTTTCCACAGTGTATGTAAATATCTGGTTTCAGCGGTATATACTGAAGGGACTCTAAAATAGAGAGAAAATATACAAAAGATGGAGTGATGATGAAATTGCTGCTGTACAAGCTCACATTGCATTACTTTAGTTTGCAACATGTAGCAGCATACTGTAATGTTCTGTCAGGCTGTCTTCAGTGAGATTAATGTCATGCTCTGCCAGTGGGCTCATTTTACCCTGTTCTGACTAAGTTGATGACGCATTAGTGACTGACCAGTATTTTCTAAATTGAATTTTCCCGTGCTGGCGCCTGTCCAGACGTTGCTGCTCGTGTTCAGCAGGCATCCCTAAAAACCAGCCTGTGTGCGTATGGCAGCTGCAAAGCATGCCTACTTCATTTATCCCAATTCACTAGACCTTGAGACTTGACAGGCTTGGTAATCAGTGTCCACAAGCATAATCCCTATGGTCGCAAGACTACAAACAATCAAACCACTACACCATCCTTTCTCTGTCTTATATTTGATATTTTTTTTGATTTTTTATAAATCACCTAACAAGGGAAAACACGTACATAAATATGCACAACACACGGTATGAAGAAGCATGTGTTCACGTGTGAGAAGGCCATCTGCACTGCTGTTTCTGGGTGGGGGCTCTATGCCAGCTGTAATTATGTCCTTTGTGGATCCTCATTTTCAAGTAATGTTTCCATTGGAGCCTGTCTCTACTTTTATCACAGCCAAATGTGTTCTATTGCAGCAAATTCTCCTGTATTTGTTTTAATATCTGTAATATTGACGCAGTCAGGGTAAACTGGTGGGTGTTAGTATTTCTCCCTCATTGTCGTTATTATAGTGGAGGATTAATTATTCTGGCAGTGACTGTTAGCTGTTTTGTAAAAGGTTACTAGCAGTGAATATTTTCAGTGTGTGACAGTAACGTTCTGTTTTTACCTTTGAGAAGAAGAGAAACACTTTAAAAAATTAAAATACTGCCAACCAGACTGACAGCAGAGGGCTTCTCATGGTGGCTTATGAAAGTATTCATCCTCATTGAACTTTTTTAAGATTTTGTCAGATTAAAAAACATGAACGGCAATGTGTTTTATAGGGCTTTAATGTGATAGACCAACAACAAAAAATGTGTATAATTGTGAACTGGAAGGAAAAAGTTTTTTTTTTTTTTTATGAAAGCACTTGTGAACAAAGATTTGTTATGACTTGCTCCTGATTCTTCATTGGATTTAGTTTGGCATTTTACTGACCTGTTCTGAATAATGCCAATGCAGCTCTGGCTGAAGGTTTATTGTTGATGTCCTGCTGGAAGGAGAATCTCTGCACGAGTCTTAATCTTTTGCAGCCTCTAACATGTTTTCTTGCACAATTTACTGTCAGTTTTTTGAAAGCTTCTGACCCACATGCAGAGAAACTCAGAGAAACAGTTTATTAAAAAAAATGTCTTTGACTGGACCTGGGTGGACTGCAGTGGTTCTGGTTCGGCACGCCGCTGGCCAGAAGAAGGAAGATCTAAGTGGTAGAGGAGAGGTTCAGAATAATTTTACTAGGCTTACTGGTGATGGTGACATTAGAGCTCAGAGAAAGGTAGGCAGGATCCGGGTGGCAGTCTGAGCAGTGGGGGGCGAGGAGAGGTTCACTGGAGGGCGGACAGTTTTCTCCAGGTGAGGGAGAGCAGAAGCGGAGTTTCACCCGTTAACTGTCTCCCCTTCGTGGCTTACGCCAACCTAGAAATCAGACTCTTTGTTGCATTCTTTTGAATTTTGTTTTGTTCTTGCTAGGCTTCTATTTAGCCCAGATTTCTGGATTGCACAACAAATACTTCACCTGACAACAGGATCCTCCCCAAACTCTAGATCTCTGCAGCCCCTGCAGAGTCATTAAGAAAACCCTTCCTAATCGTGCATCTTTTTGTGCTGGTCTGTAACATAAAATCCCAAAACAATACACTGAAGTTCATTGTTGTAATATTGGAAAATCTGAAATAGTTTAAGTGGTATGAATAGTTTCACAAGGCACTGTATGAGTATCTGTCTAAGAACACTTGAGCTCTGAAAATTCAAAGAAATTGTGTTTCTGGCTTTCGAAGGGCAAAGAGTCTGCAGTGGAGAACCTAAAGTTTCTTCTGCATCACTGGATGCGAGGCTGAGTTGATCAAAAAACGTCCACCGAATTCTTGAGTTTAAGCTTTGCGTGAGAAAAGAAATAAGACATGAAAAGATTCCTTTTACACCTAAGAGAAAAACACAGCCGACTTACTTAAAACATTTATGAGACGTGTGATGCTTAAGCTGCAGCGCGTCTCCATTTCTTTTTTTTTCTGCAACATGCTGCAACAATATCACTTCTCAGGTGGAAATCGTGCAGTCCGACACAAGTAAAAGCAGTGAAAGTAAATAAATATCAGTACTACTCACATGGCTGACATTTCATAAACAACAATACAGCAGCAGCAGAGATGTCAAACTCTGAGTGACTCAGCGCCCTTGCAACACGGCTATCTGCAGTTTATTGAGAGTGGCATTCAGGAGTTTCCTCAGGAATCCTTTTAATAATGTCTTCTGCTTCAAACGTGGATACGTTTTTCATTTAAAGACCCGAGTGGAGGAGTTGTACTGTTCTTGGTAACAAGGTGAAGCTCTTTTTTTACAATGACTCCTCAAATCCTGGTATTGATGTACCTTTTCTGATCTTCAAATGCACTTTATTATCTCAAAACTGGCAAAAATTAGAATATGTGTCGGTGAATGGGGGAGGGGGGGGGGGAAATACGAAAATATGTAAACATGATCGGAGGAACATGCTTGAAGTAACATGTATCACATCTTTATTTGAAAGTTTAGGCTTATTAAAGATCCCGTTTGTGCTCTTTGAAAGAAAATGAGGTATTACAGCCCTAGAAGTAAACACGCATTAAAAAGGTGGCCTTTTTTTCAGATGCTAATGGGGTGTTGCTTTTTAATGAACTCCAAAATACTGCAACATGGAAAATGTCATGGCTCTACTGGTTTCTTGGGCTTTAATTGACTCATTAGGACTTTTAAGGCAGGTTAAAAAAAAGATGACTGACATTTCAGAGGCGATAATTTCTCTGATTCATCAAACCTTAAGAGAGCTGAGAAAAAGACTATAAAATTTCAAAGTCCCTCCAGCTTGCGCTACGCACTATGTAAATCATCCTTGCCGTTGTTTGACTGAGAAGCCTGATGGTGTATGAGTGAGAGTAAAAAGTGCTGAACATATAGTTTGTATGAGTAAAAAACAAACATAAAACCACAGTTTAGACAAGGTTAAAGAGACTCTTAATGTCCATAAAGAGTTTCTGAGAGGATGTGTTTCCCCTCTGACCGTATCTCAAAGAAATCAATATCGGAAGACTGAAACACATCTGAGAAAAACATTCAGGAGGCTTTAGTGACCTATGAGGGCAACTGAGTCTAAAGACAATTTGTATTTGTATTTGTAACACCTAAATAAAGCATTAAACATCGAGGATAGAGGACATAGAGGACTAATCAGATTAGATAAAGACTTTGGGAATTTGCTCATAAAGATGAATTCAAAAACCCTCCCTGTTCTGGCAATTTACAAATTTCACAAATTGTCTGGTACCGCTGATATTCATGCTACCATAATCATTTATAAAACATATTTTGGGTTGCTTGCTTTAGGTGAGCTTAGATTTTTTTCAGAAAGTTAAGCGGTTTAAGGAAAGGAGAAATGGTTAGCCTAAATAGTAAAAAAAAATAATAATAATTTGTTAAGTACTTAAGCAATGCCCCTTTATATTACACAACTCCTTTGCATTTCAATACACTGCAATGCTACACGGCTTTAGGGAAATAACACTAGCATTACCTTTCTTTGCTCTGACTCTGTAGCATATGTAATTTGATTTCTAGCTAAGCCATGCTGTACAGATTCTTTTGCAAATGTTCAAGACTTTCACGCCACGAGTGTCATAAATAATAGGCCTGACATATGTGCCAATGCTCGCTCTCTCTCCACTGATTAAAATGCATTTACCTCAGCTTGCTTAAAGCTCCAGCATTTAGCTCATATCTGTCAGTAACACAAGCGGCCTACTGCAAGTTTGCCACAAGGGCAAAAAACCCAACAAATTCATTAGCTAACATCAACTTCTTAGGCTGCAATTGCAACATTTGAAAGAACAGTGACAGGAACTGGCTAATATTCTGCGTAATAATCATATTTACTTTGAATGTCTACAGAAATTAGGTTGTGTGTTTCAGTAAGATAAACAGCCTACTGGTGGCTGGTTTACAGGGCAGCAAATCCAGCTAAGATCAACTTTTTAGGCTCACAAGAACAATGAAATAAAACTCATAATATTCTGTGCACTGAGCCTTTTCCCTTTAAAACAGCTGGTCTGTTTCTCAGTAACCTAAGCAGCTCTCTGGTGACTTGCTACCAGGGCAGCAAATCCTGCAAGTCAACTCGTTAAAATTAACTTGACAGGCTCCAATTTGTTTCTTGAAACTGACAGGAAAGAGATAACATTCTGTAATATAAGAGTGTTTGTTTTAGAATTACTACAACATTTAGTCAGGAAGTTAAATGCAAACTCTGAAAAGGTTGTTGTACCAAGAGCATCATCTCATCACGCTCCAATTGTGACTTTACTAAGAGCACAATGACAGAAAAAGCATGATGTTACGTATTTACTGTAAAACAGCCGCTACATTTCGCTCAAGTTTGTTATATCCTTTAACAAAGTCTTCCACAACTGAGTGCATTGGTAAAAATAAAGGAATAATAAGACCTTTAAGTGGTCTTTTAGCCAACAACAATTTTCAGTAATTTACATTGGATTAAACTTTTGTCTTGATCTGCGAGATTCTCTCCAACTGGAATAGGATTTATTTTAATAAATTAAAAAAATCAGTGAATGGCGAGGACCTAAAATCAGAAGGGACCTGACAGAGACACAGTCAATCATTTCATCTTATTTTTATATTAAAAATAACTTCTACATAAAAATATTAGGGGTGGGACGCGATTAAAAATTTTAATCGCGATTAATCGCATGGCTGTGAAATTAATTAATCGAATTAATCGCATTTTAATCGCATACTTGGAAACAGCAGGAAGTAACTTTTTCCACATGGATTTTGAATGACAACACATAAGCTTAATAAACAAAATATTGTTTGTTTATTTTTTTAAAGAAATATCAACAGGCCAGTGCAAATTTTAAAGTTCAACATATTTAGGAACGCTAAACTCAGAAATTCAGGTAGCTCTATAGGTATAGGTAGAGCTTAATACTGCTTTTTAAACGCTGCTGGACCCTCTTTGTCACCGTTTTTCTACATGGCAGCTCATACGTGGGGTCAGACAGGGCAATCTGAAGAATCTTTTCCAGCCCCTTATCTTCTACCACAGCAATGGGTCTGCAGTCGAGAGCAGCCCAGTAAGCCAGCGCGTTGGTCATTTTCTCGGCCTTGGTCTTGCTTACCCTGCCCTTGAAGCCAGTCAGCTGGTGTAGTGTGGGTTGTTTCGTCTTCCTCCCAGTTGGGCTAGCTTCCACGCTAGTATCTGCCAAGCTAGCTGCTACATGCTTTGCGTTCAGGTGATATTTGAGGCTTGATACGCTGCGGTGATAGGCGAATTCCTTGTTGCATAATTTACATATGACCGCGCTCTTATCGACTCTTCCCTCCTGTATTTTGAAACAAAATTTCCCCTGCAAAGGACCAACAAAAATGATTTCATCTGCTTTGTCTAATTCTTCCATGGTTGTCTCTCCTTCTAGTTAAAAGCAACTTTCTTCTCTGTTCTTCTTCTTCAGTTTCCGTCCGACGGTATTCTGGCCATAGTTCTAATGCTGCCCCCACAGGTGAAATAATTACTTGGGTGAAATCCCAAACGACTTCCAGGAGACTGTGGTGTGCGATTAAAATGCGTTAATTTTTTTAACGCGTTAATATTTGTGTGATTAATTAATCCAAATTAACGCGTTAATGTCCCAGCCTTAAAAAATATATAAAATATTTTTAATGTTACAGTGATATTGAATGTTGGCAATATATGTTAATTTACCTGTGTCTTTGTTTTTATATCAAGAGACCACAATCAGATCAACTTTTACATTTTTAATTTATTTTTTTTTGCCGTGATACCATAAAACTAATGTTTGCCTAGTAGTTTTTATTGTGACCTTTGCTGTGTTGTAGCATTTAATTGTAGCTGTTGGGAAATAAATGAAGTACTGTCACATTTAGTGTTAGGGTTCCTTTCTGTGAATACAATCAGCTACAATTTTAATTATTTGGTGCAAACATCTCTTTCATGCTACAATATTCTCTATAGACTACAACACCGGCGCAGAAGGCCTGATTTTGACCCGTTTTTGTCAAACGGAGTTTAAGGTTTTACATTTGCTGTTGTTTTCAGACTGGCAAAGACTTGGAGAGCACTAAGACCAAAAGGACACACTGTTGGCTGGTTAGACTGTCGTAGCTGCTGCCCACCTCGATCTATCACGGTGCTGCCTATGGCTCCCAGGAGGCCATGTGCAATGTGCTGCCCCCACGCCATTTTTTTCACCCCCTCATCTCCCAACCTTCCAGGCAGCCCCTCGACAGCCTCCATGGCCATTACCACCCCGCCATGAGTGACAGGCATCCAGTTCCGCCTGACTGGAGCCTTTTTCTTCTAACCCTCAAGGACAACTAAGAGGACATATTGTCATCAGCTCATCTCTCTCATTCCCACGACTCCCTCCTCCACACACATACACACAAAACCAGAGCCGACTGCGAGCCACTCACCTGTAACAACATCTACGTGACCTTTGCTTAATGTCCTCGGGTGCCACACCACAACCCGTTCGCACAAACAGCCTCCAGGACTGGCTCTGCCTGCCGCTACTCATTCGCTCCCTTTCCCTGTGAGTCTGTGCTTGAAACCATCTTGGTGGAGGTTGTTAAGAACCACTTCAGATAGAAACCTTGAACAGAGGAAATAGACAAGGCATTGTCTGTGAAGGCTTTTCGTTCCGGGGCCTGAATGTTTTTCTTGCTGGTGTAAATCTGAAATCTTTATCTCGTACTCTGCAAATGTCGGAGGTGTGGTATGATATGAGGAGTTCTTGAGGGCTATCATCATAGGTTTTTAAACGAATCACATGTGTTTTAATTGGGAGCTTTCCTTCCGCATCCAGTGTTTCACTGTAGTCCAGCAGGTTTGCTTTCTGCACAAGTGTTCAAATACATCTCTCAGTTTTGCCTCTCCAAATACATCACTGCATTGTTGCCTTCCTGGTGATTTCTTATAAACCATCTCTGAGATTTGTTTTTGCACTTCAGCGTGCTCTTGGAAGTTGTAAGGCTGGTGGGACGTTTGGGAGTCGACACCGTGCTCGAGATGAGACGCTGTTGCTTACAGCTACAGTGAGAAGCTTCACATGTAAAGAGGAAACTCGTTTGAATTCAAAAATGTCAAATTCAAGAAATCACGGGCTGTGATTTTCAGTGGGCTGCGGGGTGTTTCAAAGAATGGTCAGATGAATCAAAGAAGTCAGTTTATTCTAAAATATGAGTTACAAAAAGTAAGGCTCAGGGAGGAGATGATGCACTCGGAGAATAAAAATTTTAGTGGAAGTTTTTAATGATAGAAAAGAATATTTATGTGAAGGGAGGACGGCATCTCTTCAGAAACTGCTGTCTGATTCCAGCCATTTATTTCTCACTTCATAACTATAAGCAGGGAAAAACCATGCCTAATGACTTAGACTGAACACACATATACCATAATTTATAAATGTATTATCATAGTGATCAAATGTGTTATTTCTGAAATAAACGTTTACTTTTTTGAGGTTATGCAACATGACTGCAAACTTTGATCTTTGTTTATAAAATAGATCCTTTTAAAGGATAAAACTTTAGTCATTGGCCTGTTTGAAATTCTGACAAGACAATGTTGAACACAAATAATACTGTTTCTAAGTGATACACTTACTGACTGAAAAAGTTTAGGATTCAGTAGAAGTATTACAATCAGGACATAATTAGGTACAAATGTCCAAAGCAATTGCATGATACAGTTGCCTCATGCAAACCTCAAATGCTACCGCGAACAAGCCATCTTGAGTAAGGGAAGGCAAGGCAAGTTTATTTGTATAGCTCATTGCAGTAACAAGACAAAAGTCGGGGGAAAACATTGCAGAGGAAGTAGCAGCAGGTTAAGGTATAAGACAAGTTGGACTAAGAACTTCAACATTAACATTTAAAGGCAACTCTAAACAAAGAGGTTTTTAACCTTGATTTAAAGAGTAGTAGTTATACCGTTGATTAAGTCTACATATGTATGCATCTACATTTATTCAACCCCACTGCAGGTTAGTTTCTTGGCAAAACATGTTTGTAATTACAAATAAAATAGCATGTAGCTCAACACAAAATTGTTACACTTTTAGTTTTTAGCACATTAGTAGCTGCAGTTCCCTTAATCTTCACTTGCTAAATGAAATCGGTTATTTTATGGCGTTTCATTGTTAGTAAAACTTTACGCTAACAAAGCACACTCAGGGATGTTTTGACCACAGCGGATGCTTTGAGGATAGACTTCAACCAGTTTAATGACTAATGGAAACACTTCTATAGAGCAGAGGTGACTTTTAAATAAATTTTATTCCGTTATGTTTGCTGTAGTGTATCGATCGCAAGTTGAAATAAATCCGGTGCTTGTGTGCTTGAACGTCAGAACAAAAGAAAAACAAAGTAGGCAGTGGACTTTTAATTATAACATATGACAGCCATTGATATATATCAATGATGGCAACCACATTTATCATGCTCAGGGACGTCACCTTATGAGAAGGCAAGAAATTCTGGTGTCTAAAAATGGTTTAGGAACTCAACTGATTGATGGCAAATCAGTTGAGTGGTCAGGTGGATGCTGATGTTTTTTGTGTGTGTGTGTGTGTGTGTGTTGGGTGGGGGTATTTAAAGCATTGCCTGATTGGCCCGACCAATTTCCAATGTATTCTGCAGTCAGTGATTTTGAGTTCATTATATATTTAGTAAATTTTAATGTTTTGCCATTCCTGTGATTTATCTAGTTAGTCATTTTTGTTCTTTTGTTCTTTTATGTTTCCTTGGTCCTCGCTTGTGTTCCACAATTTTCCTTTTAGATACTTTGGCCTGAGGACTGTAAATACCGAGGAGTCAAAAAGGGTGCAAGATTACAGTGACAGTCATTCCTTTGCAGATTCTCTAGTTTCCTTCCACGTATTTGTGGTGGTTTTCCTGCTGCACCTGTTTCCTCTGTGCTTTAAGTCCCTGGATGTTCCGTTCAATATCGAACCCACCTCAGCATAATATTACCTGCCTCCTGCCTGTTGTTGGGTCCACAACAATCAGGATTTATGACAACACTTGTGTGTAAACTGGGTCAGTATCAGCATTTTCATGTACTCATGAGCAGTGTCTGCTATAAGTAGTTGTATAATCAAGGGTGAAAAAACAGAATTAAATCTGAAGTATTAAGAATAAATTTTAAATCTGTGTAGACTAAAACACCAGAAAGATTTGTTTTTGTTTCAGAATCACCTTTTTAATGACAAAAAAGCATCAGAGCATCATTTATTTAGTTAGCTGAATGACGGTGTGCTGCAACAGGCAGAAAATGCTGTATAGCATGACATGTTCCAGTCATACTAGTAGAAGTTAAGAAGTTAACAACATAATGAGGTGTTTTAAGGGTTTTGAAATCATAACATTTTAAAACTGATGCATCCCTTGAAAGGAGAGACTGCTCCATGCCCAGTATACATGTGAACCTGCATTTTCATCAGAAAAGTGTTGGCTTTGGTTCATAAAAAGCATTTACACACCTATTAAAAGGCCACTTACCACTAAATGCCATTAAAAGCATTTATAGACTGATATTTTGAGAAGTTACTTATAACACATCATCCTTTCTGTCATGATTTGTGGCTGTCAAGGACCACAAATGCAGCGAAGGCGACACAGAGCCGTCATAAAGGTGAATAATTTTCATGACCAGAACACAGGACTTCAGGAAAGGTTAAAGGCATACTATGCAACATTTTTCAGTTAATTAATGTGTTCCATACCGTTTTGGATGATTAAATGAGTCATTTCAGGTCGAACAAAGGTTTTCTCGGCCGCCCTGGGGGTCTGTGGGGGAAATACCGCACTTGCAATGCAAGAGCCCTCGGCTCGCACACACAGAAGTCTCGCTTTACGGCGAGAACTCCATGTGTTTTTGCCCTGCCATTCACTATATGCACGCGCGAAAGCAACAACAAAGAACCGCGTGTTAACGTCAAATAAACATGCAAGCATATCGAGTTTTATTATTATTATTATTTGTTTTTTTTTTTTATGTTGGCGAGACTCTACCGCGGCGGCCGCGGCGAGGTGGCGGCCGCGGCTGCGGCTTGGCGAGGCGGCGGCTGCGGCTTGGCTAGGCGGCGGCGGTAGCGTCTCGCCAACATAAAAAAAATAAATAAATTTTAAAAAAAAATAATAATAATAAAACTGGCGAGGCGGCCGCGGCGGCCGCCTCGCCAAGATAGCGCTGCGGGAAGCTTGATGTTCATACCTTCACTGTGTTAGTCATTGGTTGTACTGCCGTTTTTTCCACTTTTCGTTGCGTTCGCCTGTCTGCTAAGCTCAAAACAACCGCGCCTGTCTTGACGGAGAAACCAGAACAGCTGAGCATCTTTACGACAGTGCACTTTTACTTTCGCCCTCTGGGGGGAGCCTCGCTGGAAAATCAACCCCGGTTGCATAGTATACCTTTAAAGGAGGTAAGTTAACAGACCAGGGGTCCGTTCTTCGTACGTTGCTTAAAACATCCAAGATCAAATGAGACATCCAAGATGACTTCCTCCGGCTAATCATGATCCGGCTAATTGGGTTCTTCGAACACACCTGTTGTTTATGAGTAGTATCACTGGATTGAGTTATGAGATAATTGCGCGTTCATGCGTTTGTTTAAAAGGGGAAATGTATCGATAGTAGAAACATTGATCAGCAACGCTGCTATTGGCTGTTCAGCATGGCCAAAGAACGCCCACAGTTTTTCTCCCAATCAGAACACGAGCTTTTAATGGAAGGTTATGCTGAATTTGAGTCATTAATTAAAACGACAGGGAACACCTCAAAGTCTGCTAAAGCCAGGAGAGAGGGCTGGCAAAAAGCAGCAGACAAATTAAATGTGTAAGTGCTGTCCATGTTAGATGTTTCTATCACTTTCTACAGTATGTATTTTTGCATTTTAATAATTTCATATTTACTTTCTTATTTTATGTCAGAGCCTCCACGGGAGCCACTAGAACATGGGGAAAAAAGTGAAGTACAAGAATATTCTACAAAATGGTAGCCTTTAATTATTATACTGTATTTTAAAAAGCAACTTCTTCCTCTTTTTTAAAAGCCACTGTTAAATTATGTATTTGTCTGTTTATAACAGCCTATAAGAAGGCTGAAAAAAACGGGTTCTTTTTACTTTTGTTGCATGAGGCATGTTTCACCCTTTTTTCCCCAAAATGACACAGGGTGCCATCCGTTCGTTATATAAACGGCATCTTCAACAAAAAAAATTGTATTTTGTCCGGAAAAAACACAAATTAAGAGGAGAAATTGAACTCCACAACTTGAAAAAGAGAAGAATTGCACTAGAGATCAAGTTGCTTCAAAAGGACCTAATACACCATTTGACAGTAGTATTGCTGACTTTACATAACTCTCTTATTGCAGGCAAAACATGACTTGCTGGCTTTTCTTTATAAAGAATTGTTTAAATAAAAAAACAGGAACTAAGCATTATTTGTTTCGTCTTTTATTAAACATTAAAAAAATGGTGTTCCACAATTCTGTCCCGTCCTCTGCCACTAGGTGGTCCAAGTGCACTGGCTGGACAGACTTCCCTATCTCCTCCATTTACAGCTGCGATCTAATCCTGTTTACATGAAATAAACCTGCTCGCGAGCAGGTTTAAGTTTGCACACATGTTGCTATGACAGCAAGTCCGGAATGAGTTTCGAAGAACCAAACGATCCAAGATCATGCCAAATCGTCAACAATCAAATCCAGCTAACTGAGTTAGCGACGTACGAGGAACGGACCCCAGATAAAACAACAGGTTAACTGAGGATCCAGCAAAGACTGAACAGAAACCATGAACTTAAATATGCTGGGCAATAATCATCTGGATAACAAACAGGTGCGAGATAATGAACAGAAATACATGCAGCAGGGAAAAAAACTAGGGTTGGAAACTAGACGGGCATGAAACACAGGTCAACTATATAAAAAACAAACACCAGCTGATAGATGCACAATCCAAGGAGCCTAAAAACTAATAAATAACCAAACACCTTAGGATTGTGATACTGTATGTCTTTCATGAAAATGAAGAAGTGCAGCATGTCTAAAAGTTTTTTGTGTAAGCTGTTGGAATTTGACAGTTTAGAGCTGACAACCATTGAACAGAACCAGAATCCTTCTAGCCAGGTCATTTTTAATTTACCACTAAGTGGCAGAAGATTTTTGAGGCAAAGGCTTCCCTCAAGGGAGTGTTGCTAGTTTTGATCATTGTCTGCTATTTGTACTTAGAAAGAAATGATGGCAGAAAAAGACAACTATTTAATATTTCACTTTTACATCTTCTGTTTTTTTCTTTGTTGCACTTAAAACACCTTTCATATAACCATAATCAATGACAGCAAATAGGCATTTTGGAGAACATGCTTAGCAGATATGATTTTAGATGTGTGTCCGTCTTAAAGAAGATCTCATACAGCTTACATCTGTCAAAAATGTATGAACTTCTTATTACCAACACTGCTACCTTTATGCAAGAAGTGTAATCTTTGCATATGGCTCTGTTGAAGAAAGCCTTTTGGAGCATAGCATTTGGAAAGGAGAGTTATGACTAAATCTTGAGCTAATTTTTACATTTTTTGCCACACAGTTTACTGTTATTTGCTGTGCTACTGCACATGCAGGGGAAGTGAGTGTTTGAACAATAAAGATAATGCATGCAGAACAAGTAATTTGGATGGTATCTTCTTAATTTACTTGAGAAAATGTAAGTGTTATTTTGTTGGTTTTATTTCTCTTCTGATTTTAAGGCTTGTCTTCCTGGTTCATATATTCAGACACTGATACTTTTAGTTAATTTAGCCTCGTGTTTCTTCCAAACACCAGGTGTGAACTTATAATCATCGTATTTGCTTCTTGTTAGACTGCAGACTCTGGCAGCACTCTACACCTTGGTTATCTTCCCCTGAACGTTTTAATGAACTATGCTTCACAATATTCACAAGGCTGTGGTTATCCCAGTTTCTTGTGCACTTTTTTCTAACATACTATTTTCTTCCACTCAAATTTGGATTAATATGCATGGTCACAGCACTTTATGAAGAGCCGGCTTCTTTAGCAATGACTTTTTGTGGGTTGTGCTCCTTGTGATTTAGGTATAACTTTGCCTACATAAGCCTTCAGTATTAAAACATCTTTTTGATAGTTCTTATATAATATATCATTTTTCAGAGGAGCTGAGTTTTGGGGTATTATTAGCTGTAAGGCAGAATTATGTGCATCAAAGGAAATAAACACAGGACATCTGCTGTATCTATGAGAGAGAAGCTGTGTCTGTTCACATTGTCAATGGTGTATTTGAAACTTTATGCTAATTTGTGTAACTCCTGGTTTAATGCTATGGTTCTGACTTAAATGAAAGTGCTGCTCCTGTGTCTGTAGATCTGTTTGTGAAACTCTACCTCAGGCCTGGGCTGAAACCGTCTCCAGGTGTTTGGGTTTTGATTTTCTTTTGTGCTTGTATTTTGAGTATTTCCTTTTCATGTCTTTCTGTTCGGTTTCTTAGTTTTTTCTTGTGTGCTGTTCTTTATACATTTTGTGTTATTTTCTGTTACATTTCTGTTTATATTTTCCACTTTTCCACTAGAGTTAATTAGTCTCTCTCCTTCACCTTCCCTGCTTTCCTTCACTCATAGCTGCTCCTAATCTCCCCTGGTTGCTACTCTGGTTTGTTTGTGATTTCTCCACCCCTGCCTCTGTATTAAGAGGTTGTCTCTGCTCTTTGCCGGATTCTCCTGTTGGATATTACTCTCTCTGTTACCCTGGCTGATTTCGTCACCTGCGTTCTATGACCTGTTTCCCATGCAATTCACCTGTAAGTTTTCCTATTTTTTTCATTATCAAAAACTGTTTTCATGTCACTCAGTCTCTGCTCTTGGGTCCTATCTTCAATCACACCATGACATGGACTAATCCAAAGGTTTTTTTTTACCAAAATCCGGGGCCTAAGTGTTTTCTAAAGCACTGCCCAATGGTGCTAGCTTTGCAGCCGCTGAGGTGAGAAATTCTTTGAAATGTGGCCGATTCAGGAAAGTGGAGCAGAGTGCTAATTCGGGCAGAGCACAGCAGTAGAGTTTGCAATAATTTATCTGCATCATCTGGTTTATTCATTTGTCACAATCACTGTCTCATTCACAGCTGACTAGCAGAAAGTAATATGCAATCATATTCAATCAGGTGTAGGATGAGATTTCCAGTGTCTCTCCGCTGATTTGTCAGTGCCAGCCTTGTTTGTTGCTGCCCAACAAACTTCTGACTGTACTCTCTGCTACATTCCTGCTGTTGTTGGTCCTCTGCACTGCAAAAGAGGAACTAAACGTGAGTAACAAAAATGTCTTGAAATGAGTATATTTGTCCTTGATTTGAGCAGGTGAATAAGATTATCTGCCATTGGAATGAGGATTTTGACCACTAAAATAAAATAATTTAGATGTACTGCACTTGAAATAAGATGGAGATGAGTGGTTCATATTTTAAGTGCAAAACTCTTATTCCACTGGCAGAACATTTAAACTTGCCTGCTCAAATTAAGGACAAATACACTCATTTCAAGAGAAACATTTTTATTTTAAGCTCCCTTTTTGCAGTGTGGGTACACGTCTTTTTGCATCGAACGTGGTGCGTCTTTGTTACCATAAATATCACATTGTAACCTCCTCGAGTCCTTGTACTGTAGAGATTTCCCTACAGAATTTGATAGATTTTTGGCTGTTCAATATTTTTATAAATATTGAAAACGAATGGACTTTTCCAGACTGTCCTCCCCTCCTCATCATAAACTATGATGGCAGGGCTTCTCTTTGAAACTGAAGCAAGTACAGTATGTTGTTCATTTAAAAATACAATGTGAAGAACTCACAACTTCTTTCAGTCTCTCAATTAATTATTATTACTATATGCTATTTGAAGTTAGTTTTTTTTGTCTTTCAGAGGTTGTGTATTGTTTGTCTCAGTTTATCAGCAGGTTTATCTCTTCTACAAGTTTCTGATGCAGCCAGATGTGGCAGGACCACATAAACCTTTAAATAAATCATTGTACTGAGGGTGCTAGCCACTCGTTTTGGGTCTGATGAGGTTGTTGACTTTTTCATGAGAAGAGCATTCACACTTTTCCTTCAAATTCTGTTGCCTCTGCAGCTTCAGGGTGTATTTATGTTTTCCTGTCGCTTTATCTCTTTAGGCTGAGCCCGGCCAACCATCAAAGCCAAGGCTTGACCACCAGCCACTCGCCATTCAGTTTTCCCTAAGCCTAGCTCCAGTAGCAGGCCTTGTTTTCCCCCTAATACAAGCGAGGTGAAACAATTTGTGTGTTGGTGCCCCTCTGAGGTCCTTAGTTTGTCCCCTCCTCTGGGCCCAATTTTCCATAAGAGAGCCTACCAGGAGCAGAAGGCCCAGTTCGCTTATCCCCTAGGTTTATAGGGGTCCTTAAACCCGTCCATCATGGTAAGGTGGCCAATCCGCTGACAAGTCAGTTCAGGTGGTTCAGGCATGCGGTAAGGATGCTTTCTGGGCACCTCTGTGTGGAGGCTACCTGGGACATCCCACTGGGTGGGGCCCCAAAGGCAGATCCAGAACTCACTGGACGGATTAAATATTAATTCTGGCTTGGGAAGGTCATTGGGTTTCCTAAACATCATTGAGAAGGGGGATGTGTAGGTTTCCATCCTAAATACTCCACAGACAAGGGAAAGAGGATGGATGGATGGATGGATGGATGGATGGATGGATGGATGGATGGATGGATGGATGGATGGATGGATGGATGGATGGATGGATGGATGGATGGATGGATGGATGGATGGATGGATGGATGGGCATAAATGTCAAATTGCAACTCAGGATTTTTCAACAGGATTGGATTTGATGAGTGTTTTTATTATTTTTGAAGATTTCAATTATTATGTGAATCTAAACTTTTATAGACTTATCAGTTTATAGTTTTCTTTGGATTTCATAAACATTTTCTCTTTTAAATCTCATTATTTTTTTATTCATGATTAAACATGGATATTGGAGTATGTGCATCTATTCAAACAGCCTGTCCTCAATACATAAAGGTAAAATACCACATTGTGCTGGAAAAGGCTTCTACACTAAGTGGCATAAATAACACTGAAGGTTTTTCCTATGTACTTGAGTATAAGTATTGAAGGAGGCCTTATAAAGGCTATTCATTTCTATTTTCAGAATGCCAATTACTGTGCACAGCTGCAGCTTTAGCTATTGAACCAGTTTAAGTCAAACTGTTGTAATACATTATTATCTATTTCAACCTGGTGTGGTGGGGAGATTCTCGCTGCTGGATTTTCATCAGACAAGATAGCCTGCTGAAAATGTAATTCACTGTTTTAGTATAAATCAATAAGCCTCCAAAATCTATTCCCTCACTCCCACCTTTATGTTAATACAAAAGAAATTCCCAAATAGGACTTTAATGCACTGCACAGACTTTCAGGAGGTTTAATAGCTCCAATTTTATCTATAACTGCTCAATTGACACTTAAATTTCAAGCCCATCTTAATTTGCTTCTCCTGACAAGGTTCGACTTCTTTTCAGGGCCCAGGCTGCTGCAACCCGTTTTAATGGAGATTTATTGGCTCGTGCCATTCTGACACTGATCTTCCATTAGGAATTATATCCCATTTGGTCATCATTACTCCTTTCTCCCCCACAGAAAAAGAGAAGTGATCATTGTATGTAATGTGCCACATCTAGTACATGTCCTCGAAGCCCCGTACAAGCAAGCCAACACAAAACATGTTAAATACGGAACAAGAAGAGAGGGGTTTAGAGGGAAAGCTAAATTTGCATCAGAGCGTTAGAGGACATTGAGATGGTTCTGATGGGGGATATAAATCCTGATGGACTCCCCATCTGAGCGTGTTCATTAATCATGCGTCTCATTGGCGAGGCTCTGATTTGCCACTGAGACAGATGAAGATGAACTCAGCAATATATTTTTCATCATAACACAACCTTCACATAAATATTAATAGCATATTTTCAGCTGGTGGGCATGAATCATTTTTCAGACAGGGAATTTTAAGAACTATCCATGCGTGTCCAAGAACAGTACATAAGCGAGCGGTTGTGATAAACAACATCGCTTAAAGGCAACACACTGGAGAGAAAACCTCAACTGTACCCGAGATTTAAAATGTCTTTATTTTGATTTCTGGAGGCAAAGATCTGGAAGTGCATTTTTGTATTTGACCTTTTAGCTTGCAAACACAAATATTTTACTTCAACAAGTTACTGTTATCCATCAATAATATTTTAACGGGATACGTTTTTTTTTTCTTGCTACTCTGAAAATATTCTGCTGTTATACTTCTGATAATATTCAAGGGGTTAAAAGACATTTTCAAATTCCTATAGTTTAAAGATGCTCAAAATTATGATTTTTATTTGCTAAGTAGTTGGAACTGGAGAGCAGAGGAATAGAGATGTGCCTCTGTGGAACCAGATGATAAAAGCATGAAACAGAGTCAGTGGCTTGAGACCGCTATAGAATTATGTGGTTTTACAGTGGTTTAAAAGTCTACATTTTTAATTAAAAGTTCGATTTACACTGAACAAATGATTCAATGATTCTCGGGCTATGAATGCACAACACTGCCATAGAAATGTTGCCATAAATCAGTTGTTTTCATTTTGTCTCAGGAGGCAATGGAGATGCATGATGGAGCCAAATGAAAATGTTATGCTAATGTTGCAAGTAAAGCATTTGTTTCTTTACATTAGCTTTCACACAACCCAAACCTGCATTGCATGGCTGCACACTGTGGTTACACTGTGGTCCCTGCTTTGACTCCACACTTTAAGGGCCAGACATATCCAGAGAAAACCTAGAAAAGTCTACAGTGAACCCATCCAGGCCATGTTTGCTGGATGTATGACTAAACAGTGTGACAAAGGAAGTTTGGTTGAGTTTTCAAATTATCAAGTGCAGAAATGACAATGGAATAAAATACAAAGAATTATAATAATTTTTGTTCTTTTCTTCCACTTGTCCGGGGTTAGATCGTGGGGGTAGCAGCCTTAGTAGGGAGGTCCAGACGTCCCTCTCTCCAGTCACTTGGGCCAGCTCCTCCGGGGGAATCCCAAGGCGTTCCCAGGCCAGCCGAGAAACATAGTCCCTCCAGCGTGTCCTGGGTCTTCCCCTGGGTCTCCTCCCAGTGGGACGTGCCCGGAACACCTCACCAGGGAGGCGTCCAGGAGGCATCCTAACCAGATGCCCGAGCCACCTCAACTGGCTCCTCTCTCTCTGAGTCCCCTCTGGATGACCGAGCTTCTCACCCTATCTCTAAGGGAGAGCCCAGACACCTGAATGAATTATAGTTCATATGTGATAATTAAAATGAAATCTTGTAACAAATGTTCTAACACATCCATTAATTAATGACAAATTTGGCAATCATTTATTAAATTTCTGACCATATAAAAACCAAATTTGCTAATAGACCCCTTGCATCTGACGTCACAGTCACGTGATCGGGGGTGCGCGCCTCCATCTTGGTGGGCAGGCTAGCGTGACAGCCCACCACTGCACTGGCCCAGTTACCTCATTACTCGCATGTATACAAAAGACTATTCACTGATTGTTCAATATGGTGCAAACAGACTGCATCTCTGTTGCCAAAGCAATGTTTACAGTTTAGGGTCAGATGTTATCGGACTATATGCAGCCAAGTTATGAGAATAAACAACATTAAACTCACCCTTCCACGGACAACTGCTACATCATACAGGTAAAAAACAGACAGTTCACGTATCCATCCGGCAGTGAACTGTTTGTGCGCTCCCAAACTCTTGTACGCCTTCATCTGATCGCCACTGTACGTTGGGGTGGGTGACAACACAGGGTAGTTCACCAGATCCGCACAGCAAACTGATGGCCAATCATCGGGATTGCTAGAAAAATCCTTATCAGGAAGAGCCAAAGGGTCCGCAAATACCGGGCATACATACACTGTACGAGTTTTTCAGTCGTGGTACTTACATACATCTAAAAACTGTGCGACGGAACCGCAGGGTTTAAAAAGTTCACCGCTCACGATCTGTGCGGCGTGACGCTCGCTGTGGTGGCAGAGGCAGGCGAGCGACGGTGGGTGACAGGGACCCAGAGCAGGGGGTCGAGCCCAGCTCTGGCGAGGCCCGCAGGAGGCACCGGGCATCGGGGGAACAGAGGGGAGAGAGGAGGGACGAGACGCACCGGCGGCCGCGCGGCACGGCAGGTCTCCCGGCCCGCCCGCGAGCGGAGGAGTGCCGAAACAGGCGGCCAGCGCGTTGCGCGGACCGGAGCGCTCGCCCTTCCCCAACGCCCCCGCGAGCGGGCCGGGCGGAGGTCGCTTCAGGGACGCCCGCTCCCCTCCCTCCGCTGGCGGGGACGGAGAGGAGGGGAGGGCGCTCCCTCGTAGCTCTGCTTGAACAGCAGGATGCGCTCACGAAAACCTCACGACAGCCGACTGAATTTCAAACATCGGGAGGTAGTCGTGAGAAGCCAGTCCCCCCTCCTCCCCCCCTATACGATCAAGCTGAAATTCGGCCCGATTCAAAACATGCTTGCACGGCTGAAGAATCGGCCCGAAAAGGGGAAAAACTCGTACAATATCGTGCGTTGTGTAGAAAATGGCATGCCAACCAATATGGCCGCCACGCAAGGGGTTCTGGGTAACGGAGTCACGTGGTTGAAAGGGGTCTATTTCAATTTAAAGTCATTTTTCATTTAAAAATGTTGATTATTTTTATATGTTTAAGTTATTTCAAGGTTCCTTTGCACCAATTATTTAAATTCTCATTTTCAAATAGACCCCGAGAGCAACACAGTAACACAGCCTCTCCACCTTAACATCAAGTGCAAAAACAGGCAGTTTTAGCCCCACCCACAAATATAGGCTGACGAAACTGTGCAGCAACATGTACCAATAAAAGATGTCTTTGATTCAAATTTACCACAAAATGTTTCAAATACAGTAGCAAATATTATACAGTGATGCAAGATAGAAAAACAGTGGTGACAGTAGACAACCAGAATCACTTTAAGAGCAAATGAGCAACTCATCCAAGAGGTCCCAAGTATGATTGAAGATGGCTCCTCAGTACTACGCTTCCTTGTACTTCGTTTTTGTACATACTTCGTTTTGTTTCCTCTTAACTTTGTGTATTTATACTTAAAGTCTTTATGCCGTGAGTGACTAAAACCGTTGTCAAATTCCAGGTTTGTGTACACAATTTTAAATGGGCCTAGTCAAAGTCTGCATTTAAATCTGATTGGCGTGACCTTAAACAGGCCGTTTAATAGAAAAAAATGGGTCATCTTTGAGTGATATTTTAAATTTATTCGATGATCTGAAATATTTGAGTGCGACAAAAATAAAAATGGACAAGGTGGTAAATAATACTATTCACAGCACAGTATACTTTTATTTTGACTAGCTTTTTCATTTAATATGTGCTACTTATGCATTTCAGAACATTTATGGCTCTGACATTTTGGGGATGCCAGCTGTTTTCCATGGGTTTGTTTTTCAAGGACGTCAATTATGTTAGTCGCCATTTCGCTTACAATTATTTTGTCACAGTTTATTTTTATTTGTTCCAATTAGACAAAAACAGTCATGAGCAGATTTTTAATCCTACATTAAGATTCTATCATGAAGATAATTTTTTTTCCATTCAGAGAACAGCTGTCGGTGAGATCCAGACCTGGTTGAATTAAATATCTGAGATGGTGGCAGAGCAGTGTTGTTAAAGCCTGAAACTACAAACGCTGTAGCTGAGCTCCAACATTTAAAAAAAATACTCTGATTTTTCCATCTCTTTCATGACCTGAGCTATTGCATAATGAGTTTTGCTGGTTATTCATGTCATTGCAGGTATATGACCATGAGTACAAAGCTGTGGTAGATGGTGTGGAGACGAACAGTGTGATGGAGATTGACCCAGATGACCTCACCGAGATCTTCCGAATGGGAAACGGGAGTAAGGAGGTTGTGGAGGTGCATGACTTTAAGAATGTAAGTAAAAGGTTAAATAAGTCTATATCGACCTGACCCTTAAAATTGACACTACAATTATATCTTTTCTTCAGAAGAGAAACGGTCATGGTGTTCATGTGGTGCTCCTCTCAAAGAGCTGAAAAGCAGCTTTTATCTGTTTCTCCAAATCTGTTTTTGTTCCCTTTATATTGAAAAAAAATGTTTGACAAGCCACAGAAATAATGGGAAAGTAAATAATTTGCTCCAATGGGTTCGTACAGGGATTTAACATGGCTTTTTTTTTTATTTTTGTAATGTACATACACATCAGTAATTGATCCTAAAGCAGCAGCAGAAGTCGAGATTTATGTGCATTCAACAGCCTGGAAAGAACAATCAGTCTTACTAAAAAAAGTGCTTTCTACCCACTAATTCTGTACAGAAACTTCTTCACAGTACAAAGACAAACACCATTACGAAGCCCCTCTCTATGTGTTTCTCACACTTTTTTTCAACTGCAATTTTGTCTGCACTAAAACTCATTAACTTACCTTTCATTCCCAAATCCTGCTCGAGTGTGTAAGATGTTCCACATTCTGCACCTAGGAGAAAGGAGCACACAGCTTGACTGGGTAATGAATGCTCTTACTCTCACTCCATTATTTACTGTGAAATGTTGGGGTTGCGAGGCTGAACGTTACAGGATGCACTTCATCCCGAACAAAAAAACCCACACTGAGCGGTTATTGTTTTTGTTACAATAGTCTTTGTGAGGGGAAAATGAATCACTGGTGAAAAGCAACACGGCAAAGGACAGATTTAACCTCTGAAGTCTCCCTCTTCCACGCCAATAAGAGCAATGAATGTTCGTCTGTGCGAATAAATCGGAAACATGCATAAACACATCTGCTCGGTGTTGTCCCACTTCCTATGGGTGAAGCACATCTGCTGAGGAGGTTTGTGTGATCCAGTGCTCCACCGCGAAAGAATGAAAGTAACAACTGACTGCACACAGTGATTCAAGCCTCACTGGAAGAGAGGAAGGGACAAAACTTGCAATATTTTGCAGATAGTTTGTGCTTGAGCAATTATGTTAGAATTGATTTTTTTAAGATGAGAAAAAGTGAATATCCTTGTTTGTTATCGGGACCAAAGCACCTTCAAACATGAACTCAATCAAACCTGGGAGCTGTTGAGAGAAGTGGAAAATGAAACTATTATTCCCCTGGGGATGCAAACCATTACATTTGGCGTAGCTATGGAAAGAAGACAACCTGAGAAAGTTTTGTCTGGTTAATTTCTGTACCGCAGCAATCAATCAGACTTTTCTTGTCCGCATATAAACCAATATTGTCGAAACATTAGTTTCTCTAAATCTCATAGTCTCACAGTAAGTGTCGGCATATCGAACTGTTTCTAAGATAATGCTCTAAAGGTGCGTTCACACCAAACGCGAATCCGGCAACAACGGTGCCAGTTTTGTGTGCTGTCGCTCGCCTAACATGTCGCCGGCAGTTCACCTTGCGGGCGACAAGCCAGAAATACAGCATTAGAATGGCGCTATCTAGTGACGCTTTCACTTACCTGCCCCTCCAGTCTCCTCACTCACTCTTCTGTAGACCTGGTCCTTTCTGGGCTTGTGTCGGTATTAATAATTGGTTGAGTCATACAACGCAGGCCGACCACAGACCGTCACTCTCAGCTGAGTGAACACACCGAATGTGGCGACGCGACACCTGCAATGCAGTGGTTGGAGTTGAAAAATCTGAACCTTTGAGTCTTGTCGCGTCACAACAACCAATCAAGAACTGGATGCAACTGTGATGTGGGGTGAAGGACTACAGCAGTGACGAAGCGATCTTCATTCAACATTGAATAAAAGCTGATAGTCACGGTCTGCAGTCGGCCTGAGTTGTATGACTCAACCCGTTATTACTACTGAGGCAAGTCCAGAAAGGACAAGGTCTGCAGAAGAGTGAGTGAGGAGACTGGAGGGGCAGGTAAGTGAAAGCGTCACTAGATAGCGCCATTGTATTGCTGTTTTTCTGGCTTGTCGCCCGCTACGCAATTGCTGTCACCTGCTATACAAACAGCCGGCGATATGTCAGCCAAGCGACAGCGTGCAAAAGTAGCGACATTGTTGCCGAATTGGCGTTTGGTGTGAGTGAACCTTAATATTTAGATTTCTAAGATCATGTTATTGTTTTTTTAATAATGATCTTATGAGGGCCTAATTGCAGGAAGGATGACACAGCAGGCATGGTGGATGAGTAGAAAGAAAAGGTTTGTAAAACTAGCAATCTACAAATTACAACCAAAGCAAACCAATAGAAAAAGGGAATAAAAATCAGGTAACTGGAAGAAAACCAGCATGGAAACAGGATTGGGAACAGGAGATTTGACAATGGACCAAAGAAACAGAGATATGTATACATGGCAGGAGGGTGATGGATGAAAAGCAGGTGACACTAATCAGCAGAGGAAGACTGAAGCAACTGAAAGTAGCCGATCAAAGGAAACAACTTAACAGAACACATTTAAGGTAAACAGAGTGAGAAAATTACTAAACATAACATGAAGCACTCAAATAAAATTCCAATCACAAGTATATTTCACAATACAAACTCAGAACCAAGAATACTGGATTTGTTTTTTCCCCCTTTTTGTTAGCATTTGCAGATGTACTAGCAGAAAAGACAAAAACAAACACTAATATGTATAAAATCAGGAACAAGTGGAACAATCAAGAATATTTATTGTTTAATGTTAATGTTCTCATCGTTGACTTGGCTAAAGTTAATTTATCATCGTATGAAATAAATGGAATGATTTTTGTTGCCACATAAGTAAAATTACACTTATGGTGCTCCTTCACCCACCAAAATAGGCTGCAATCATCAAAGCGTCCCAAAACCTTCAACAAAGATTGAAACAAAAATATTTTTTGCATTGATGTTGCTATCAAAAGTTTACGCAAAGAAGATGATAAAACTAAAATTAGCATTAGTTATAAAAATAATGACACAACTTTAGACATGACTGCTTGGCAGGCTTTAAGAACTACTACTTTTTAGGGTTCCTACAGTCTTGAAATGTCTGGAAAAGTATGACATTTATTTTCACCATTTTCCAGGTCTGGTACGTATAACAAAAGTAGAAAATCAAGTGTGAAATTTTTTTTTAGTTTACATGGTTTATATTAATATGCATTGTTTTCAAAATCTAGAATCAAAATTTCATTTTTAATAGATTTTTATTTCATTGAGATCACTTGTCTTAGATATCGAACAGTTTATCCAGTTTGAGTTACTGAGAACCAAAAACTATGTTTTAAATGAATGAAGCAAAAATAACCATTTCGCTGCTTTTGTGGTTTTGAGAAAACTGGATATTTAGTTTTAAACTAGGTTTGGTTTAGTTCCAAGGAAATGACGCATTGATACAGCTATTTTTGAATCTTTGGAAACAGAATTTAGTACACTGCTCCAGAAGATGAAAAGAACAGTTTTTAATCAGAGTATGATATCAAGTTTGTTAAACTTCTGGAATATTGACCTGGTCAGGTCAGTAGTAGCGGGCGTGTTTATCAGTGTCGGCTATTGTGGTGTTAATGAATTTGACAACAGGTGCACTAAACAATGAGACAACCCCAAAAACACAAATGGCTAAACAGGTGAACATTTTTCTCTCGTCATCTTTTTTTGACTGCTTTTCAGTAGTTTTGCATTTTACCAGGGTCAGTGTCACTGCTGGCAGCATGAGGCGACACCTGGAGCCTACAGAGCTTGCACAGGCAGTCCATCTCCACCAGGATGGCACACCAATATGTGCCATTGCCAGGTTTGCTGTGTTTAACAGTCTCAAGAGCATGGACCAGGTTCTAGGAGACACGTGGTTACTCTATGAGAGCTGGACAGGGCTGTTGGAGGTCCTTAACCCATCAGCGGGACCAGTATCAGCTCCTTTGTGCAAAAAGGACCAGGATGAGTATGACCAGAGCCCAACAAAGTGACCTCCAGTGAGCCACTGCCATGAATGCATTGCCAGAGGCCAGATGATAGTGGACTCTTATAAGTACCTTGGTACCTGAACAATAACTGGACTGGACTGGAGTCATTAAACTGAAGCTCTTTATAAGAAAGGTCAGAGCAGACTTTACCTGCTGAGGAGGCTGAGGTCAATATTCCAGAAGTTTAAGACCTTCTTTAACTCTGTGGTGGCATCAGCCATCTTCTATGGTCTGTTGGACAATGGTCCGCTGATGGACAATGTCTCCCACGCCATGCATGGAGCTGTTGCAGAGCTTAAGAGCTCTTTCAGTGACAGACTGCTGAAACCCAGATGCTCTAAGGAGCGTGTCTGCAGGTCGTTCCCCCCAGCTGCAGTTAGACTTTATAATCTCTGCTGCTCACAACAGATTCAATAATTGTTTACATCATCCTAATGGTTGTACAGGTGCTGATCCGATTATTAATCGTTTATACTTTTTCCTAGATGCTAAGGTAATTTGTAAACGCCTTAGCTATGTTGGGATGCTACTGCGCCATCATGCATATTACATATTATATTATCGTGTGTCTTTAAATAGGCAATAGGTTTTTTTCTACTGCTTTGTGCAATATCTACTCTTTTATTTACTTTTTTATCCTCTGTTCTTGGTGTTTCTTTAGAGCATTTTTTTTAAATTAGACTAGTTTGTTATTTTTTCTTCTTTTTTCACAATAATTGCTAATAATTGTGTGCAACTGTCTGTGTCTTGCCACTGTCACACTCGAATTTCCCCATTGCGGGTCAATAAAGGAATTCTTATCTTATCAAACTATTCGAAACAGACGTCATGAGGGGGGCTCAACGTCCTTTAGTAGGCCCTGTGATCGCTGCCTGGCACCGTGGAGCTCGACTGGTATTTGCCAGAAAACTCCAGAATTGGCAGGTTTGGCACTGATGTCCTGTTATTTTCACAGATGAAAGCAGGTTCACACTCAGCTCAAACTGATGCGACAGGACCAGCCTGTCACCTCGGTTTTTCAATATTATTTCTATGATTTTGGATGAAGCCCTTTGTGGATGAATAATTTTTATCCAGTGATGTGACATCCTTTTCAGAGGTGGGTAGTTACTCAGTTACATTTACTTGAGTAACTTTTTGAACAAAGTGTACTTTCAGAAGTAGTTTTACTGCACTGTACTTTTTACTTGAGTCATATTATTATATACTCAAGTATGGTTACTCTTACTTTAGTAAAATTTCTGGCTACTCTACCTACTGTGAGTAACGTCATGAATAAAGAACATACTTGTTTTAGCCAAAAATGCACCAGAGAAAAAAAATAAGAGTTTACTTTAAAGTAAGACTTCTTATTTGTATACAAGCTTTGTTATTTTAATGTTATTTTCTATCTGCAGAGCTCATTGAGCCATTTGGAGGTCAAATGAACGTACAGTAAACAGATATTGTGACTGGAAGTACTTTGCACTGTTCTACCATACTGTATATACATTAACTGATGTAAGTATTGGTTTAATGTTGAAACAAACAAGTTTAATGTTGAAACAATGATTTAGAAAAGTGTATCTTTTGTCTTTAAAATACTAGAATTTCCACATTACCCTATATTTTTTGTCTGTCTGATTACATCATTTTTAAATATTAAATCATCAGCTGTTATGATTAGTTACTCAGTACTTGACTAGCCTTCTTACTGAATACTTTTGTTTGAAGTATTCTTGAAAATGTCTTGGCTGACTTTTTACCTTTACTTGAGTAAAAATATGTTGTAGTGCTACTCTTACTTGAGTACAATTTTTGGCTACTCTACCAACCTCTGATCCTTTTTGTTCCTATATTACCCGTTCCATATCAGTATGGATATCCAGTATGATTTTATTTTTCAACTAAGGTTGGACATGTTTTCAAAACGTTTCTTTAACTTTTTTGGGCAGTGTATTAAAGGAGTGGAGAGGTGGCCTAGTGGTTAGAGCAGTGCGCTTGTGCTCTGAGAAGGTCGCAAGTACCCAGTTCAATCCCCACTGCCTGCACTGTGGGTCCCTGAGCAAGACCCTTAACCCCCAGGTGCCCCACAGTGGCAGCCCACTGCTCCCCAAAGGGATGGGTTAAAATGCAGAGGTGAATTTCTCCATTGTGAGTTCAATTATTATTTTTTTATTATTAAAGAGCACCGACTGTTATTTACCCAAAACCACAGTGATGGTAACCCCCCGACAGGCCCAATTCAGAAAGAATCAACATTTGTATGGCATGTTGCAGCTGAGGGTTATGGTTAGATAACAATGTTCTCAGCTTTGGAAAACTTATTGTGTGAAAATCTATAAATAGTTTCAGAAACAATCTTTTGAGCAATGGCTTACAATGAGTTTGAAATTACTTTTCTCGCTTCCTGTAGAGGTTTGTTCTTCTAACAACCAGCACTAGTAGTGCCAACACCAGCTTCTCCATAAGAGGAGACTTAATTTACACCTGGGTTTGTTTCAATTTCCGTTGTCCTCTAAGACGTTGGTAAAGCTAAAAACATTCTGTTAGCACCTCGACTAGTGAAAATAGTGCAGTGCTGTTGTGTTGCTTCATTAATCACCCACTGCAATGAGACCAAAGTGACTCCTGTGAAACACAAAAGATAGAAAAACAATATTTATTGTATTCATTTTACTGTGTTTACTATCTTAACTTAGATAATAAAAAATAATGAATGCAAAAGAAAACCTCTGTGTGACATTGAAACTAAAGAATAAAACACCTTATAGTGCAGCATGTATAACTGTCTAACCCATATATGTGGTGTATAGTTACCTCCATCAAACTTCCTCTGCAACGTGATCTCACTGGAAAAGGTGAAATAGGTATGAAAACCAAAACACTTAAAATCAAAATTTTTGTGTTTGGTGTGTAAGTAAGGAGACCTTATGCCCTCAGCCTAACTCTGTTTAATGTACCAAAACTTTACATCATACCAGACCTCTACTGTAGCTTTATATTCGGGTAATTCACTAAATATTGCCACCCTAAGCTTTACCTCTGATCTCAGGTTGACCTTGTCATGTGGAAAACTCCTTATATGCTGAGGCTGAAATGTTTTGTTGCACGCACATCTTGACTTTAGATGAAACATTTGGGTACTACTGCCTAAAATATCAGGGACTTTTGAGGGGAAAATAAAATGCTTTACAAAGAGTATAATTCCAAAATGCATTGTCACTATCAAAACTCCGAGCAACTTATTTAATGATATAATAAAACAAGCATTATACAAACCTTTGTACACCTTTAAGCTCCTAGATAACTTTTAGATCTGCTCTTGATTAGCTTGTTAGGTGTATAAGTTACTTAGTCATCATTACAGAAGGCCGGGTGATGGCAATTTAAAGCTTTATAAATATCGTACTCCTCAAACCTCGTTACAGCAATCAGCAAGCAGCACCCTAGCATTATGAAAATGAAAGTAATTTAAGTCCACAAAGCTGGAGAAGACTATAAGAGGACAGCAAAGTGTTTTCAGGGGTCATTTCCTCGGTTTGTAATGTAATTAAGCAGTGGAAGTCAGCATGAATAACAGTTTTAAAGTGTTAGACCAATAAATCAAAACAGCTTGTAGGATTGCCAGAGAGGAAAATCAAACCTTCTACTGGACTGCCAGAGACCTGCTGGATGATTTAACAAATGCTTTGGTATTTCTGCTGTGAAATTTCACCTTGACATAGAAAAGCTTTCCTCTCTCCTTAAAACAAAAAAAAAACATGGGAAAGGTTTTTAAAATCACACTTTAAAAAGTTTTAATACAAAGATTATCTTTGTGACAGATGGTTAGTCTGGGTTTGACCGACCTGATGACGTGCTTGTCGAAGGGTTTAAGCTTATGTCTCTTTCTCCAGACATAAAGATTACAAAAGATCTATTGCAATATGTAAAAAAAAAAAAGAGCAATCCACATAAGATTAATAATTAATCAAACAAAGCTGGAAACAAAAGAAATGTAGAAAATATACCAAATACAAAAAGATTCGGTCATTCTCCAATGTTGTGGTTTGATTTTACTAAAAAACATTTTTTATAAACTCTACAAAGGATAAAAATGCCCAGAAGTTCAATCTGCAGTTTCAATGTTGGAAACCACACACTATAATTTTTTTACTGATTTATTATTCCGTAAGTGGTATGCATGTTGTTTCTTTTGAAAAAGGCCCCATGTATGTTTGAAAGGGAGTGAAAAACTGGACCCAAACAGTGCAAAAGGGGAATTTTTCATAATATGTCACCTTTAAGTAATGCTAAGCAACCTAAAGTGTGCCAAGGAAACACACTTAACACTAATTTACCACTGCCACCATCCTGAACCAGTAAAAAATTGGCAAGTTGGATCCATTCTTTTCAGAAAATTCTGTCCCTATCTGAATGTAATGGCCGTAGTCGAAGCATATCAGGCAAGGCAACATGTTCCCAATTTGTTATCGTCCAGTTTGGTGAGCCTGTACAAACTTTAACCTCAGTTTCATGTTCTTAGCTGACAGGAGATGTACAGCACACATTGGTTGTGACAAGAGGTTATTTGAGCCACTGTTTTTATCATTTTGAACCAGTCTGCCTATTTTCCTAAACATCAATGGGGCATTTCTGTCCACTCATTGAATATTTTCTCTTTTCCAATCATTATTTTAGCCCAAGATGGTTTGGAATGAAAACACCAGCAGATTTAGAGTTTCTGAAACAAACCACCCCTGCCTGACACCAACAGCTATGCCACATTCAACGTCACTTCCCCATTTTGAAGCTAAACAGGTCATCTAGATACTTAAATAGATTCAGTTGCTGTCATGTAATTGGCTATTAACAAGCAATTGAAGAAATATACCTAATAAGGTGCCCAGTGAGTGCACAAATGCTCAAAGTCTGGAAAGAGATTGCTGTTGATGGACAACCACTGCATATATAGCACTAGTTATGAGAACTGACTGGCTCCAGAAAATGTTTTCATGCTGTTACCATGATGGTCTAAAATATTAATTAGAGCAGGTCTGGAGCCAACGCCTGTGAATCCTACACAACAGCAGAGACGCAGCTGAAATGTCTTTTGTAGTGTAATATTAGGAGATAGTCATGTACATTAGCAGTGTTACATTTGGACAAAATTATGTCTTTGCTCTGTGAAAGCAAAAACCGGGCTTCTTTCTTTGAACCATATATTGCACCAGTACATGTTGAGCAAGAGCGAGCAGTGTTTTTCTTTCATTTACCACCTGGCTGTTGTTGACCAGGCAGCCCAGACATAACCCTCAGACATGAGTGCTGCTACCTCTCTGCAAAGATATGGGGATATTTGGCTCTGTTCATGCTGCAGAAGCTGTCAGTAATCAGTTTTGGCATCCTACCTTCAAATGGCATCTAGCCTAAAGTATGAGGTAGCCAGCTGCAATAAATCAACACAGATGCTATGAGAAACACCGGTGAGCTCGGCCAATCTTAATAAGAAGTATTCTTGCTTAAATATTTTGTTCTTTTTCTTTTTTTTTTTGGGGGGGGGCTGCTAAACGTTCATTTATCTGTAAAAAACTGAAGATTAAAAATTCTGATCTCACCCTTTGTAAATGGTACAACTGCAACTGCATCTTAAAGGTGATTATGTAGGTTTTCTGTATTTATCTTCTCTCAGATAGCCTTTAGCTGTGAGCATATATTGGTCAAAGGGGAATTTAAAAGAAATCTAACCTCTTTTCTTCAGCTATGTGCACTTGTGCCTCCTCTTCTTGCTGCAAATGAAACTGGCCCATCAAAACCTGCCTCCAGCATTCTTCCATTTGAAATTTCTTTGGAGCATTTTTAAAATAAATTCATGACTGCCAGGAGCTCTACTGATGATGGCGAGGATGGCCTACAGAACTGGTCGTCCTGCTAGGATGTCCATGATTGAGGGCAACATCTGGGGATTGGGAGATGGTATAAATGTAACAACGAAAAATAGCAAACCTAGAAAATGTGGTCAAGTTTACGTATATTTGATGCATCATTTCTTATAAGCTCAAAGAAACTATATTTGCCGGCCAAATAAGGATATATAAAAGATCTTAAATTTGTGTTTAACAGCATTTCTCAAACTGAAAAATCCAACCTTTAAAGCAATAATTAGTAATCCTGTTCAGAAACACTTTGCTATAATGGGTGAAATGGTCCTTCCATCCTGAAAATAGTTAATACATTATGTATTCAGAAAAAGGAGGTTAAAAAATTAAATCTCTGTGAAAGCTGCAGGCCTGTAAAAACTCTGACCAATCCCTGCCGTTCGGTCCGAATGACGGATTTATCAGAGTTTTGGTTCTGCCCTCACCCTCGTCTGTCCCTCATGTTCAGGGGGTATCACCTTATGTATTGGTTGTCCCGCATGCCAATCACTCTGACGCGCTCACGTAATGCCAGTGTGCGTGCACTAGAGTTGCCAACTGTCCCGTACTAGACATAATGTCCCGTATTTCGAGCCAAATTTAAGTGTTTGACACTCATTTTCCCGTATTTTGACTGCAGCCTGCATTTGTACATACAACCATACAACCCCTCGCCTTACTTTCCTAGACCAACATAAGGAAGTTAGATCAAAGCAGGCAAAGAAGCCAACCCAACCTCCCCGCCGAAGCTTTCCCGTATTCTACGGGTGCCGAGTTGGCAACCCTAGCATGCACGTTCCTTTTTAGTGTCTGCTTGCTGGCTACGCATGCGCACTTCCAGTGTTTATGTATCCAGTTAGCTTAGCGGTTAGCATAGCAGTTAGCTTTGGTGTTAGCTGTTCATTGTAGCTCTGCTGCTCACACCGTGTACTTTGAACATGGCTAAGAGTTGCAAGAAGCAAACCGCATACACGTTTATGAGAAAAATAGAAAGGCCTCAGTAGAAATTAATAAGAATAGATGGTTTGAAAGAGGGGTGAAAGAACCCATCACTAAACAGAGGGGGAGGTTTGTGCTTCCAACTCTCCAGTGTTTACAGCTCGGGGTTCCAACACATTCCAAAGAGATTCCTGTATAGGTGTCTAAACATTTTCTGAAAGAACTGAACGAAAGTCCGGTTGCCTCAGATTTAAGCCTGTTTGCTGTCAGAGGTACCAACAAACAACACCTTTTATAACATCACAGAAAAATATGCAATATTTTTTTTAACACAAGATGTATTTAGTGACAGCAAAGGCTAATTCCAGGCTTTATCTGTAAGCACCCGGATCAGAGCACCTGTGGGTGTTTGTGAGAGTGCACATGTACTGTATATGTAAGGTTTATCCATAAGACAAATGCTCAGTAGTGGTTATAAGGAGCCAAAGACCCGCCTCTCAGAGCACAAAGGCAGACACCGGGGAGACCAGAACCCCAGCCTTTGGCCATCACAACACACAAGCACTAGTGAAGCCAACCAGCGAGGGCAGGGCGAGAACAGGTCCTGCAGAGTGGGGGGAAAAACAACCACTGGGGGAAACACATGCAGGCAGCAAGACAAGAAGAGACTTTCTGGCAGGGAGTGGTGAGTGAGGCAGGTATAAATAGACACTGAACCAGGTGTGATGACTAGAGGATGATTAGTGGCAGCAGCAGGTGGAGCTAATGTGATTGAGTGGTGGCTGAGAGGAGCTTGAAATGGGGGGAGATCAATTAGTCCAAAAAACACAAACAGTCCCAAGTCATTATAATAAACTGCACCTTTGGAGGAGCCTCCGTGTTGTTTTCTTCCTCGACATATGGAGACCTGGTGACTCCATGATACCATTCTCTCTTCCAGCTCTCCAACAACGAGCACCAGAGACTTTTATCTCCCCTTTGTTCTTTTTAATGTGAATGGGAGCAAGATTAATATGGCTGCTCGTCCACCCTACTGGCCAGAGGCTAAGTGAAATGGGCTTTTGTGCCTTGTCATATTTATACCCCAAGGAAACAGAAAACAATGGGTTACTTAATTAGAAATTTGTTGAAACTCTTATCAACTTGGAGGAAGTAAAGTTTGAATTCAAACAAAACAATTCAGTTACATTTATTTGAACAGGGTTGCCAGGAAACCCAATAATTGTGTTGAAAACAATAATTTCTTAACTGTGATATTTTTATAGTCCTGAGTCCATGTCAAATTAAAGTTTTTTTTTTAGTTTAGTTTACGAAGTTTTACTTTTTTACTGGTACGGCAACAAATTTGTTTGCATTTTAGGAATATTATATTTTGCCACCAAACTTATACCTGCTGACACCATTTTAGCTGTGATTGAACTGGATATCTTTGAAAGGCAGTAATAAGTCAAAGGCTCGGAGCATGCACATGCAAATATTTCAGCACCGTCTATTAAATTGAAATCACTTTTCCATTTCTCTTCTCTGTGTTAATGTGTCTTTCTTCATTTTCTGCTTGACCAAGCCCGGTAATCATTGTATCTCATTGCAACGTTGCCCTCTTTCCTTCTGCCGCAGCTCACCAACACAGCCGACCCAAATTAAACAAAGACTCCAGGCTCATCACAATAAAGCCCGGCATAAACATCATGCTTTCCTGCTTGAGACCATTATTGCTCCATCCTTTTTCCTGCAGAGATAAAAATCACTTGCAGAGGATTATGGCAGCCATCACTTTGTTCTGTGTCTCCTACAGCTGGTATCTAGTTTTCAGAGTGACGGCGCTGCACATATTTTTGTAAAAAGGTTGAAATTATAGCCACATGGTCAAGTTAACAGATTCATAGGGAGATGTCATAACAGGTATGTGTTACTGTAATTAAATTTAGATTGAATCAAGACCATCATTGTGCTCCTGTTCATGCAAATTTCATTTCATACAATTTTTAAAGCGGCAATCTCAGATGTAGATCAAGCCGTCTGTTCTAATACAGGAAGCTGAAAGAGACGCCGTGCTCTGCAAAAAGAATGGAAAAGAAAAAAGAAAATTAAAATGGATACGGAATGAGCCCCAGAAAGTCTTTCAGCCTTATTCTGGCTGAATATCTTAGATTAACACATAATAGCGGTGAGGGAAAATCAACAGATCTGCTTTGCCTTTTGAGGCGGTGTGTGTCAGACTGAATGGAGCCACGGTCCACACAGTGGAGGATCATCACCGGAGCTGAAGAGAGCGTCTCCACACTCGACTGCACAGATTAAGAGAGTGACAGGGACCTATGACTGGCTAATTCAATGGGAGCACTCTTTGTAGAAAACACTTCATTCTCAACAATGTCACTCGGCTCTCCTGTGTGATATATATCCTGCCATGAAGTATAATGCAGCCACAGTGGAACACCCCCTGCCTTTTTTTTTTACTTCTAGCTTTGAAGCAAGCGCAGCGTTGTGAAAGTCCAGGCAGTCATCAATTTTATATAAGAAAAAGGAGTTCAAAACACACCTCTTCTCACTCATTAGGTTTAACTTTAACAACTTTGGCTGTCAGTAAAAAGCAGTGTTTTAAAACGAACGCCCCAGTTCTTACGGCACATCCACATCACAGACGGGCGGATGAATGATACATATATCTGAATTTCTGAGTGTCTCTTCATTTCTCTTTCCTTTTCAAAAGGGGATCACTGGGATACGGTTTGCCGAACATCAGAGGTGCTACATCAGGACCCAAATGAAGAAGCTACCCACGGTGGCCGACGTGGAGGCTGAGGGCAGAGAGATGCTGGTACAGTATGCCTTCACGCTCTCCTATATGCACCGTTGCAATCTTTACAGTCCTGCAGGAGGCTGCCATGTATATTGTCAGGAGATAACCAGAGCTGAGCTCAAATCCTCAGTCTGTCCATCCCGTCCTATCTCCCCTTCCCTCTCACTGAGGAATAACCAGAGGTTTGTGGTGTCTATGAAACTGCCAGAAAGCTAACCACAAACCCTCTGCCTCTTTGTGGCTCACATCAAATAGTGCTTGCTGTCAATCTTGAGCCAACATTAATTTTTAATCATCTCCTCCAAAGGCTCTACCCAAATAGCCTAAAGGGGGAAGGGTTGCTGGAGAGGTCTGAGTGTGAGGTAAACCATTAAAATGGTATTTTTAAGCAATGCTTTTCTTTGTAGAATTCACAAGGCTCCCCTTCTCCAAGTTTAGGGTGATTCATTTTAGTTATCTGGCTTCTTAAAGTTGAATGTGAACTTCAGAACAAGGAGAGGGAAAAATTCAGTCAATCAAAATTCCCATTTTTCAGTGTCACAGTAAAATTCAGCGAGTGGGCCACATGTTCAAGGAGAAAATCCCTTTCTCAGCGTCTCAACTCCAAGCATGCTCTCATTTACATTTCAGATTTCAGCTAAGAAGAAGTGGCTGGCAAATATCTCACGCTCCCCACTCACCGCTTTATCTTAAAAAAAAAAGAAAGCCAATTGTCAGTCCAGCTTTAGTTTTTAACTTTAAGAACACAAGCTGTTACACCAAAAAGCACTGTTTTTTTTCCGTTTCTCTCATCTTCATATTGTCTGATCCACGTTTACAGCTACTAATTGCCCAGGCAGCACCATATGTCCGTGCCATCTCTGTCTTCTTTTGTGTACTGGGAAGCCTAATTGGCTCAATTCGTAGCTCCAGAGAGGAGCATGAAAAGACAGCAAAGTGACTTGGGCTCATACCAGTATTAATGGACACCCTTATATTTAATTAAAGTAATAATTCAAAAGGCTTTTTAAGTTGTGTTCCACTTTAATTTGAGCTTACTGGTGCAACCTTGCCTTTGGAAAGCAAGGAGCTAGCCGGGATTCCTGATTATGTTGCCAAGGCATGCCTTAACTTTTACCAATCAGATTTACTTATTGCTAACTTATCTGTTAATTTATTTCAAAAAGTACCCAATTACAGATTACCTTCTTTTTTAAACATTCAGTATTTTTGTAGAGGAGGTGTTCAGATCAACATACATCTAATTTACTCATGCAAATGGAAACAAATAATCTTTTTTAAAAGACCTTGAAGGAAATACCTTAGGCAATGGTGTCCAACGTCCAATGGTGTCCAACGTCCTCAAGGGTTGGTGTCCTGCATGTTGCCCTGATTCAACGCATCCAGCTAAAATAGGTGGTTCATTTGCAGGCGTGTAGAGCGAGCTGAAAAGGTAATTCGGCCATTTGAATCACCTATGTTGGAGCAGGAACACATCTAAACCTACAAACCACCAGCCCCAGAGGACTTGAGTTGGATTCCTGCTCTGTGGAATGTATTGTTAAACGCAGCAGTAAATTCTAAAAAAAACAAGATATATAAAGAATGATTTGTAGCATGTGACAAACTCGGAACTCAATGAAAGAAGTTGTTTTCAGTATCTAAAGCATTTAATTGGAGTCCCAAACCTAATTCACAGATTCCACAAGAGACAATTGTGTCGTTTTCCAGCCACATGGTGTTTCTAGCGTTTATCACGGCCTGTCTGCACGATGCTTGTTAGTCGACCAGATGTGCTGTGGTGCCTTTTAGAAGCTACATGACATCTCGGTGTGCTATACACTGGTTCAAAATTTTTGTGAGTTTAAATGAGAGTCTCAAAGAGGAATGCATGAAGAGTGAGGTAATTTTTTTAAGTAAGACATGAACCAATTTTCAGTACTAATCAAATCTAGCTCTAATCGAGTCTTCTGCTCATCAGAGATCTGATCATCGATGTAGGGTAACCAAGACATCCTCTCCCGAACAACACTCTCCAGCTCATTTTGGGGATTCCAAATTGCTCCCGGGCCAGAGGGGAAATAAATTCCCCCCAGCAGGTTCTGAGCGTGCCCCAGGGTCTTCTTCAAGTGGGATGTGCCCAGGAAACCTTCAAAGGGTGGCGTCCAGGAAGCCCCAATTCTTATTTCCATCTCCTGCTCCATCCTACAACTACTCATGAACATGACAGCAAGACAGTTGAACTCATCCACTTAAGATAGAGATTGACCTCAATATTAAGCCCCCCAAACCAGACACCCTCCTCTCCATGACTACATATTGAGATCCAATTTACCGTATTTTTGGACTATAAGGCGCACTTAAATCCTTAAATTTTCTCAAAAATTGATGGTGTGCCTTATAATCCGGTGCGCTTTATATATGATTAACGTTGTGCTTACTGACCGATTTTATGTGGTATAATGCACTCAAAAATCTGTAAAAATGTGTAAGTACAACTTTGGTAAGCAACGAAGCGGCTCCGCTCAATGGATATTTGAACCATTACGGTAGACTGTGTCACTACCTGATCTGACCCCTGAGCTGTCTACAAGACTGCCTGACTGTAATGTTGAAATTAGAAGTGCATTCATGTAAAGGCCCCCACATACTCGGGCGTACTTCACTCCACAGAGGTCCACGCGTACTCAAGGCGTACTCAAGGCGGACTCGGTGTGGATTCCGCGCATACAGGTACTTGCAGAGTTCAATTTTTACGACCACGTATGCGGTGTCACACTATAAACTTCTTGGAAGCAAGAAGTCTTTACATCAAACTGTGACACTGAGCTTGATACACTGAGCTGCTCCAAGCAGGCGGACGCAAGGACGCGTGGCATCACAGTCCCTCTCTGTTTTCACTGACAGGTGGGAACCTGCTGGAAAAGAAACGGCTCTAGGTCCTCAGCTAGCTAATCACACATTCTACCATCCGTTCCGCCGCTTTGTCTGGAAGAAAGTGTGGGAATTTTAGGAATTTGCCACAAGAAATGTGGGCAGTAGTACGCCTGATTATGAAGGGTAAAACGTCCGCGGAGAGACAGCGCAGCTCACAGTATGCGCACAGTACAGCCAAGTACGTGGGAGCCTTTAGGTAGCCCAGGCCCACAATACACGCTAGCGTAAAATAAACCATCCATCCATTTTTTGACACGCTTATCCCTGTTGGGGTCGCGAGGGGTGCTGATGCCTATCTGTCAATCTGTCTGGGCGAGAGGCGGGGTACACCCTGTACAGGTCACCAGTCTATCGCAGGGCAACACAGAGACAGACAGGACAAACAACCACTCACACCTAAGGAGAATTTAGTGAGGCCAATTAACCTAACAGTCATGTTTTTGGACTGTGGGAGGAAGCTGGAGTACCCGGAGAGAACCCACGCATGCACAGGGAGAACATGCAAACTCCATGCAGAAAGACCCAGGGTCGGACTCGAACCCAGGACCTTCTTGGTGCATGGCAACAACGCTACCCACTGCGTCACTGTGCAGAAACAGGGCGGAGTGATATCACACACTTAGAAGAATATTTAGTGCACCTTATGATCTGAAAAATACAGTACTTGGAACAAATCATACTTATACCAAACATTTGGACAAAGCTCTTGCTTTGGGTACGTAGCAAGCAAATAATCCCTAAAAGCTACCCAGGAACCCCATTCTACCAAAGTACTCTTATAAATAACCCAAGGAACACAGTCAAGTGTTCCCCAGATCCACAGAACACTTGTAGACTGGATTACCGTGAAATAGAGTATAGATCGGGCCCAGTAAATCTACAGTGACCCGACCCAGGCCCGCAGGCATAAAACCTGACCTGAGCCGGACCAACACACTTGAATAATGGTCCGAGCCAGAAGAAAATCCGATGTGAATAAATGTTTTATTTAAGGTCTTACTGGAACTATAAGCAGTCAGACCAAAACCCGACCATCCTGTTTGACATCATGACCCGTCCTGGCCCGAATTTTGGGCATGTGCATAAAATTTATACTCTGCCGTGAAGCAATTCCATGAGCATGTAGATCAGGTCTACTGTGCCAAGAGTGTTGTAAGGGGCAATTGATGCAATTTTTCTTTTTTGTCACTCTGAGCTGTTATCACCACTACAGGACTGTCTCAGAAAATTAGAATATTGTGATAAAGTTCTTTATTTTCTGTAATGCAATTAAAAAACATGAAATGTCATACATTCTGGATTCATTACAAATCAACTGAAATATCGCAAGCCTTTTATTGTTTTAATATCGCTGATTATGGCGTACAGCTGAAGAAAAGTCAAAAATCCTATCTCAAAATATTAGAATATTTCCTCAGACCAAGTAAGATAAAAAAATTATAACAGCAAAACAAAATCAAACATTTGAAAAGGTCCATTAATGTACTGCATCAATGCGGCGTGGCATGGAGGCAATCAGCCTGTGGCATTGCTGAGGTGTTATGGATGCCCAGGATGCTTCAATAGCGGCCTTTAGCTCATTTGCATTGTTGGGTCTGGTGTCTTTCAGCTTCTTCTTCACAATACCCCACAAATTCTCGATGGGGTTCAGGTCAGGGGAATTGGCAGGCCAATCAAGGACAGTAATGCCATGGTCAGTACACCAGTTACTGGTGGTTTTGGCACTGTGGGCAGGTGCCAGATCTTGGTTGTGCAGCGTTTCCTGCCACATTTCCCCCTTCCAACACATTTTTTGTGAATGTGCTTATGAAACTGCACTCTGTGAACAGCCTGCTCTTTGAGAAATTTCTTTTTGTGTCTTACCCTCCTGATGGAGGGTGTCAATGATGGTCTTCTGGACAGCAGTCAGATCAGCAGTCTTCCCCATACTTGTGATTTAGTTTACTGAACCAAGCTGAGTGTTTTTCAAGGCTCAGGAAACCCTTGCAGGTGTTTCGAGTTAATTAGACGATTCAAGTGATTAGTTGAATAGCCTACTAGTATACAGTACTTTTTCACGATATTCTAATTTTCTGAGACAGTCCTGTATTGTGAGAAAATTGGAGATTTTATTTTTAGGCTATATCGTCCAGCCCTAATTCAATTCAGTTTTATTTATATAGCGCCAATTCATGAAACATGTCATCTCAAGGCACTTTCCAAAGTCAAATTCAATCAGATTATACAGATTGGTCAAAAAATGTCCTATATAAGGGAACCCAGTTGTTGCATCAAAGTCTTGACAAGCAGCATTCACTCCTCCTGAAGAAGCGTAGAGCCACAGGGAGAGTCGCCTGCATTGTCCATGGCTTTGCTGCAATCCCTCATACTGAGCAAGCATGAAGCGACAGTGGAAAGAAAAACTCCACATTAACGGGAAGGAAAAACCTCCAGCAGAACCGGGCTCAGTATGAACGGTCATCTGCCTCGACCGACTGGGGGTTAGAGAAGACAGAGCAGAGACACAACAAGAGAGACAAAAAAGCACAGAAGCACACATTGATCCAGGAATCTGTTCTACATTAGATGGTAATAGTGGTGATCTGTCTTCCCTGGATGATGTCACAGCTAACAGAACATAGTAGGTAGACCAGGTGTACCTACTATGAAGAAAAAAGAGAGAGAGCAAAAAGTTAAAAGCTGAAATGATGACAAGCTATGCAAAACTGGAGAACAGTAGACTGGAGAACAGGAGAACTCAGTAGAGTGAGAAAAATAGGCTCTGATGTCCTCCAGTAGCCTAGGCCTATAGCAGCATAACTATAGAGGTAGATCAGGGTAACATGAGCCACTCTAACTATAAGCTTTGTCAAAAAGGAAAGTTTTAAGCGTAGTCTTAAAAGTAGACAGGGTGTCTGCCTCACGGACCAAAACTGGGAGTTGGTTCCACAGGAGAGGAGCCTGATAGCTAAAGGATCTGCCTCCCATTCTACTTTTAGAGACTCTAGGAACCACCAGCAGACCTGCAGTCTGAGAGCGAAGTGCTCTGTTAGGAACATACGGGGTAATCAGAGCTCTGATATATGATGGAGCTTGATTATTAAGGGCTTTATACGTTAGAAGAAGAATTTTAAATTCTATTCTTGATTTAACAGGAAGCCAATGAAGGGAAGCTAAAATAGGAGAAATATGATCCCTCTTGTTGATTTTCATCAGAACTCTCGCTGCAGCATTTTGGATTAATTGCTATACATTATACTTCTTTATATCCATGATTTTAACATGTACTTTCTCTTCTCATTGTTCATGTTTACTGCCTACTGTCTCTAAAACACCAGGAAGTTCTGATTTAACAGGCATATTGTGTTGTTACACAACCAAAACCCAGTCAATATAGGGGGGAGCACATATTCAAGTAATAAGTAGTGACCCAAGTCTGTCCTCACGCACGCAGTGGCCCCCCTAATCTTTCCTCTGAGCATCCACCTACACGTGACCCTGCAAAAGATCAACACAACACAAGTTCCTCCTCAAGTGTTGTAGCACACAGGGGTTAAATCTAAGCAGTAATGGTTCCCAGCTTAACCCCACCACAGGCTTTCAAGAAAAAAAGGGCTCAGAGGAACAGCAGCAGGCTTAGGAGCTGATGTGAAAAACAAAAGAGAAAACTGTAGGAATAACTGCAAGCCGCTGATAAGGAAACACAGTCCATGCGGAGGGGGAACCAGGTGACAAATACGAATTGTTCGCCAGGTTTTTTCTTCCCTTTTCAATTTTCCTTCTCAATTAAATGTCTGAGGGAGTAATCCCCGAGCTTCATCCCAGTTCCCCCAGTCTGACTCAGAAACCACCAGCTCCCTCCTTCACAGTCTTTAACATTGTCAGTAGATGTTGTTTGGTCCATTAAACAGCTTCTTAATATGGATGACCAACGGTCACCCAGCGACCCCAAACCTCCTACTCAGACAACAACTGCAAACAGAGAAAGCGGTGTGCAGATAAACAGCAACACTGCAGAGGATGTAAATACATCAAAGTCCTGCAGTGCACTGTGTGAATGGTCTCATATTATTCTACATAAAGTCAGTGAATGGATAGGGACGGTTAGGGGAAATCTTTACTGCTTGTACTGGGTTTTCTGCTGTGAAATTACAAATAACCATTAGACTGAACAGCAAAATTAATCTAAAATTGGTTTTAATCTGCATTTGTTTGACAGCTAATAAATATTCAGTCCAGCAGGCAACATATATATGTTTTCACTCACATGTATTAATTTAAAAATATCAGGTTATTGTAATGATTGTTTTACAATTTGCTTTAGTAAAGTGTTTGAAGCAGAGATGCTGTCTGTGCATCATTAAGTAAAGAGAAAGTACAGTCTATTTGTCTGTCAAGATTTTTTTCTGTCGGTAGGCCAAAAATTACATCAAATTACAAAACAAATTAATATATACTGTATGTACTATATTGATATGATAATTACTTCTTATATTTTATCTGCAAATTACCCAATCAGGTGAGCTTAATGGGGAGCTCAGGAGAAAAACCCATACCACAGAAAGTATATAAAATCTACTCTGTGTCTGGCTTGAAGAAAATGTTTGTTGGCTCTAAGGGAAGACATTGGAGGGAATGATTCATAGAATAATTTGTGTTTATTTTATAGCAACACTATAATGCTAATTGTAATAGTATTTGCAATATTTTTTAGTTTTTTTTAGTTTGCCCAGTTTAAGAAAGATAAACCGTCTCTGTCACCACTTAAGTCTTCTCAGCTTACAAACAAACATGCAGTATTTGTTTTTTAAACTACTGTGTTTTTCTTGGTCTTACCAATCTCTACTTCTCTACTGTCAACATAAACAGGAATCCCATTGGCTAACGCTGTATTACTGTTACATGAATTGGTGCAGTGTGAAAAAGAGCAGATATCATTCTGCCTTGACCGAACAGCAAAATAAGTCAGTTTATTGTCTTCCAGTCATTACACAAAGCAGCAGCTTCCAATATGGCAATCCATCCATCTCTCCTTGCTGTATCCAGCCGTCCGCTCACATACTTTCAGACCCCACCTTCTAAATTGAAATTAGCCTATCCCATCATCCTTCCAGGGAGAGAAAAGAAAGCAAAGATCACATTTCAGATAATGTCAACAGTAAACTATTATTTTTCAATGATAAAATAAAGTTTATATGTCATGTATATGTATACCTACACAGTTTCTAAGTGATTTCATACTCCTGTTAAAGATTATGAGATTACGGATGCTGGTGCTACAGTTACAGGGAAACAACCAATAACTCATGGGTACCAAGGACTTTATAGATGTGACATGCATAAACAAATGGACAGTTATCTCTGGGCAGAATGGACATGTGAATATCCCTGGAGCCGATGCTATTTCACAGTCTAACAGTGACACGTATTCCAAAGACGACATGGGAGGGATGTACCGCTCCTGCAGGGGTGTGTCCTTGCTGACCCTTTTGAGCTCATGTATACTGAGAGTTTGGCACTCTCTCACTTCCTGATTGTACCCTTTACTGCAACTGGATGTGGTCAACTCTTTACACTTCTCTTAATTACCTTGCATTTCTACACATAGTCAACCAATCAAACTCTTGCTCTCCCCAGCTCACATCCAATCAAAGAGCTGCATTTGAGGCATCCTCTTTACCTGCAATCCAAGATGTCTGGGACATTCAGAGCCAAACATTACCATGTGGCCATGTCCTCTGTGGCAAACACTACAACCAAACGTTGATTTTACCAGTACAGTGGTCCACACTGAAATCTTCAGCACTAATTGTGCAACATTTAAAGACTACCATTAAGTAGTCAGGGAAGAAACCAACGTGATGTGTCTGCAATGAAGTCTAGAAACCACGTGAAAATTAATGGCTACCATTCACCCGAATCCGGATTGAGATCAGAATCATACAATCGGGGTCATTTGCATGCAAGTAGTGTGCAGGTTTTGCACTGTAAAACAATAGCAAATCTAAATTACTTTGCTGCTAAGCATATGGCATCTCTCCTACAACCAGAACATGAAGTGCCTGCTTTTTGAAGACCAGCGCAATTTGTCCCAAATAAATCATGGAACAGGCTCTTAGCAGGTTGCTCTTAACACTGATTTTTAGATATAAAGTTATAACCAATGATTCTGTCACAGAGACTACATGTTATAAAGTCACAGAAAAGTCAATGGAAAGATGTAAATGTAATTTTAAAGCAATTTTGCTGACTTCCATGTTCCATCACTTTAAACACCAGGGGCTTCGTGTATAAAGCATACCAAAGGACAAAAAACCTGCGCTGCGATTTTTTTTTACATACAACGTACATGCAACAAAAGTAAAGAGAAATCCACACAGACTTTCAGTCAACAATAACAAACCACAAAGTACTAAAGGTCCCCCAAATACACTGAAATTTTATAAGTCAATTCAATTTTATTTAACTCAAGGAGCATTGAAACCATGTATTTTCATGAGCTTTTATGGTTTAAACTACAAAGAAATTTAATCACATTTAGTCTCATTCAATAACGTCACACACTTCAAATATAAATATGTTAAATTCATAACATGTCAGGTGAGATGATTCTTCAGATGTTGATGGTAAACCATGTCCATAAATAGCTAATTATTTTTGAACTGGCCCCAACATTACAGAGGGAAACTAGGAGGAACCGTGTGTTGCCAGTTCAAGTTCTAATTACACAATATTTCTTTGCAATCAGAGATTTTCAGAGGGAGCTGACAGACAGGGTATTTCACAGTCGTCCCTGAGCCGTCCCATGCCAGTCGTATGGGACGTCCTCATCCATGTTGTTCAGATAAATAAACGTCTGTCTTTTGCAGCAAGGAGCCAATTTCCAAATGAAATCAGAACTATGACTGCACTCACACTGCTATAAGGGCATCATCTGTAAATGAATTTGGTTTTGTGAATAAATATTTTCATTTAATATGTGTGCAACCAATTTGTGATGCACAAACTTGTCTCACAAATGCAAAGTTGGGTTTTTCTCAGTAATCTGCTATAGTGTAGTAAAATTATTCTCATTATAATAGTTGCGTTGGCAACAAAATGGAAATAACATTACATTGATCAGCAATAAGCTGTAATCGAAGTCAATGCACCCAACCTCCCACGGTGCACCTGCGCCCAATTCCGCTCAAATCAGTATATATAAAGTAAAGGGGTCCAGTAACACACGTATGCACGGTTTTACACATCAGATTTTTTTTTTTTTTGTGCCACAATTTTAAAAATTTCTCACTACTGCCAACTTTTAGTATGAAAGCTGTGTACTCTTTTATGCATGAGGTCCCAGGAGAGAAGAAAAGAGGAGAGCAGGATCTGGTTGGGATTAAAACTCAGTGTCGGAGCTATAAACCTGGAATCTGTTTACATATCAGGCTAAATTAAAACAACTTCAAAGTTAGAGGAGGTTTGTAACATTTACAGATACATAATAACTAAAGCCTGGGAGATAAGCACATCAGGAGAAGCTCATTGTTTTGTTTTTATCTGTTAAAAATTCATAGGGTTTGGTGTTAGTTTTTATTTGTGCCTCAGAAGATAATTTGTTAATGAACATAAAATTTTACATCGCTTGAAGGATTTACTCTCTCTTTTGCCACATTCCAATGACAGCAAACTTTAATAAGTTGAAATCTGTTACACTTAAGGTAAAAAAAGAAAGAGCTGTAGACAAGTTTAAGATGACAAAACTCCATTCAGTAAAAAGTAACCCCTATCTAATCCAGGCCCTTTTTTGGTAATATCTGTTTTTTGCTGGTAAATGCAGTGAAAACGTAGTGACTCATGCTCTGTCCACACTCACAGGCATATTATGCAACGCTAAACTTTTAAATCCCCTTACAACATGCAGAGTTTTTAGTGCTTTTTTATGTGGAGATTTTTTTATGCTGTGCCATGTGCACTGGATCTCTGGAGATGAAAAAAAGGTGGCATGGTGATCCACTTTGATCATATTTCACTTCTCTATATTAAAAAGCACAACAATGCTGAGACATTTATGTATTCTTGTATAAATTACAGCAAGAGTAAAAAAAAAAAATCCAATTCTCAAAGACTAGCACTGTGTGCGACATGTAATTAGTGTGAAATATCCTCTAAACTTGTAGTATGGGTGCCTCAGGAGAAGAATCGGGGAAAAAAATATCTGTGGTGCTGCTAAAAATTAACTAACAAAAAAAAAAAAAAACTTGAAGAGACCTGTTGTTGGTCTGGACATGGCGCCACATTTAAATAAGATGTGCTTCATGCATTTAGAACAAAACACAGCCACAGTCTCCTTAAAGCTGGTGGTATTGTATAAAATATTAAATATATTATACAGAAGAACGGCTGTGCTGCTACAAATAAATTGACAAGAGAGTTATTAAAAACTGTTGTTGGGTTTTTATATTCTGAATACAATGTTTGTGCTTTTAACATTGTGATAGAAATCACTCCTCATGCAGAGGTTAATGAATATGAATCAAACAATCCCTTGTCTGTAGAGGAGTAATGTAACCTGACACAAAAAGAATGCAAATAGGCAACAACCAGCTGCACTAAAGGGCATGTCTATCATTATATTAGTGCTATTTGCTTTGTAAATAAGATGATGAAAAAAGAGCAGACTGTGGGAGCAAATGAAGATTCAGCTGTATCCCTTTAAAAGAATATGTCCGGCAACATTTACTCTCTGCATAGCTACATAAAAAAAACTCCACCGTGTTGGATTTGGCATATGAAAGCTCTTGGGTAGGGTAAAAAAATCTTTGTTGATCTCTGGCGAACAACGGGCGCTTTAAACAATGTGTCATGTCGACAGGCTTTTCCCCCCCTGGGACACAGTGGCAGGAGAGGGTAAATTTGTTAACTACAGCACAACTGGTATATAATTAAGTTGTGCACTGTAGGCGAAAAGCATACATGCTTCAGGACCAGGCCGCTGTAAAACAAATCACCATCATTCCCAAGGTCCAATACATGATAAAAAGTTGCTTGTGTCTTAATAATATATCATTTGTCAATAGCAAAATGGAAAAGCCTTTCAGAAGTGTGTACAAACTGGCAGTCTGTAATCATGTTGTCTTTGTGCTTGTCAACTGGCATTTAGAAATCTATGCCCCATGCTAAAATACTGACCTTTACCACCACCCCCCACCACCCCCACCCCCCCCCTCTCTCTCTCTCTCTCTCTCTCTCTCTCTCTCTCTCTCTCTCTCTCTCTCTCTCTCAACTGTGAAGTCCAAGTCTTGTTGCGAGCCCCGCTCCCTGACCTCCATTTACTTTCTATAGAAGACTCACTTGGCTCCAGTGGTTAAGAGGTCCAATTAGAGAGTGCTGTTTGTGTTTGCGGAGTTTGATTTTAATTTCTACGGCTCAGTGCCGGATCAGCACCTCCGTTGTAGTACCACCATCACCCTGCAGCACACGCCAGTCCTCGGAGTTATCATTAGCGTTCTGGTCGGTGCTTAAAAGTGAAGGGGAGTGTGTCAGAGGCACCCTGCACTAAAACACGACCTCTGACATCGCAGAATTTGTTTAAACTGAGATTTATTTTATTTTATTTTATTTATTTTTTTGCTACTACTGATAAACAAAACTCAGCACAGAGGGTGAAATTCTAATTCAAGCAAGAGTGACAGGGGCTAACATGAGGGAGGGGGCAGAGCCCGGTATAAATGATTCCCACTCCTGCTATTGCCCCAGGATTTTACATCAAGCTTAACTAATGTGCAATTAAGCCGCAGACTGGAAGAAAATCACCTTGTAAAAACATTTGTCAAGCGAACTGTTTTTCTGTTCTGGGCGGCTAATTAACAAGGGAATGGGAGTAGAGGGGTTTGTTTGCGTGTGTATTTAAATATACATGAAGAAAATAAATATCTGCACTGTTAGGGAAGAGCATTACTAAATCCCCTTCATATGTCTCTATTAGACAACACTGACATGTAGTCCCTATCATTAAGCAATAATAGTTTACTTTACAGCTCATGAACTACAGTATCAACAAATTAAGCCCTCCGATGGTGCTGAGTGCCAACTGAAGTACGGGTGGGGTGGGAGTGGGGGGCAGGGAACTGGGGGGACGGCTGAAGAAGAATACAAGACTTTAATGTGTCTGTCACATTAAACGACATTGCAACCACTCTCGGAGTAATGAAGACCGCTTCTAAAGTCATTTAAAAGTCAAATCATGACTTTCTGTGAATTTCAATGATGTATATTAGAAAGAAGCACGCCAGGGGCTTGAGAGGAGGGTGAGAGCCGAGGCAGGGCAATGGGTGTCAGGAGTCAGGAGGTTGCTCTCCTCTCTGAAGACACAAAGGTGATAGATGGAAGTACAAGGCTGAAACTGCTCGAGGGAGAAGAGTGCAAATGCAGGACAGTGCTGCTGTGCGTGGGGGGCCGGGTGTTTTAGCAGGAGTGGACATGCTTCTTAATGTGCTTGTGTAACATGTGTGTGACTGTGTGTGTGTGCGCGTTGCTGTCCGGCAGGTTGACGAATCCGAGGCCATGGAAACGAAGATGGAGGACCCCAGAGTGTGGGTTCCTGCCGAGGAGCCCATCGTTAACCCGGACTTCCTGCTTGACTCCAGAATCTGGGAGATTTGCCAGCAGCTGCCCATCCACTGGATCCATCCCTCCCCCATGACTGGTGAGAGCAGGGGGCATAACTGCCTCTAAATGCAGACTATTAAGAGTCTAGCTGGAGGGCATCCCCACAGGCCGTGTGTAGGTCCATGGAGACGGCATGATTTACCAACTGCATGAGCAGCTTGTTCAGGCTGCTCTTTGTATGTCAGGAGGGTTTAGAGGCAGAAGGACTGTGGTGGAAGGGGAATTCAGATCATCATGAAAAACAGCAGAACCGGAGTGAGACAACACAAGAGGTTGTTATTTTGTATCAGATTCAGCTTTGTTTATAATATACAGCTGAAACCTGATGTTTACGTACGCTGTATAAAAGGTAGCATAACCATTTCTTTTCTCATTTTCTCAAATTAAATGACACTAAACCTTTCCTGTTTTAGGTCAGTTAGGTTTACCAAAATTATTTCCATTTGCTAATTGTCAAAATAAGGAGAGAGATGATTTTCTTATTTATATTTTTCATTATTTTCTTCTAAATTAGATGTTAACACACGCAAGGCTCATTTGCCGTTAAACAATATGAAAAGGTGTCACAGCTTTGTAGGTTTCTGCAGCGCCCGAGTTAAATGGAGGCACATGTGTGGAGGACTTTTAAGGGAACACCTAAAACACACTTCCTCCTTCTTCGATGTCATGGGAAAATCAGAAGAGATAGGCCTATATATCATCCTTGGGTACAATGTCCAGATTATGTGTTCAGGGATTAACATGTTTTGCTGCAAAATGTGGGTTTTAACCTCAGAACGAAAGCTAAGCATCTTGTGAATAAGCTGGTAGGAGAATGTCATTATCCACAGTGAAACAAGTCCGGTATTGACTTGGACTGATAGGCCACTCAAAGAGGAAAGAGTCAAAATGCAACCGTGCATTTGCAGAAGCCGAGTCAAATGCACTCGGGTACAAAGGCCTTGATTTTCGCAGAAAGGTCCCATGGTCTAAGTGTTTGGCCACATTGATACAAGTGACATTTTGAGGAATAAGGGAGAAACTAGCAAACCCAAGTACTATAAGCCCAATGACTTGTGCTCTTTAAAATACATGGACCAATGATGAAATCACATTTTGTGGAAATGTTGAAGCAACATCGCACGACATCAGCCAGGAAGTTGAAGCCTGGGCACATATTGTCACCATGGTGTTAAGCATACTGCCAGATTAGTTGCAAAGTGGCTTAAGGACAATAAAATCATTGTTTCAAGTCCAGAAGTCCTGATCAGAGGTGTTATAGAACATTTCTGGTAAGAGGTGAAAAAATGTGTGCAAACATGGCGGCCTTCAAACATAACTCGCTTCAAATATTTACCTCGAATAAAAAAAAATCTGTTGTTCACAGGGTTACCATTTTTTACCAACTGATGTAATTGTTTAAATGTAATGAAAAGGAGTAAGAAAGAGGGCAGCAATAGTAATATAGATAAAGAAATCTGCACATAATTAAGGTGGATAAAAAAGCAGATCTGTGTTCAAAAGACACCATGTTTCACTCTAAATTAATATAAGCATCCTAAAAACCATCGGAATAGTACAATCTATTAAGTCAAGAAACCAATCTAAAACATGAAATAAAAAAATAAGAAGTATTTATGATATTGACATGGCATGAACAACAGATTGGTATGATACGATAATTAGGATTATTTGCTTAATTAACCATGTCTAATTCAGGTACGATAAAAAAACAGTGAACTATAAAATAATGTGACAACATTAAAGTAGATGCTTGTAAGGATAAATTGACAGGCCGTGAGTTTCAGCTCTTTGTGTTGATGTCAGCCCTCATATCTCAAAAATTTACACTCTCAAGTCAGCGTGAAGCAGAAGATAGACACGGTTTTAACTAGCAGCTCCACACCGCAGAAACTTTAACCGCTGTGAAGATTGCTGTTTTGATAAACACCCCAAAAAATAATGATTTAAAAAACATGAATATTCACCTAATGATTGGATGTTTTTCTTTGTTAGTTATTCTAATTTAAGACCGCAGGGAGTAGGAATCAGTGTGTTTGACAAAAAGTTTGACACATTCAGAGGTGATATGAATATTTATTTAACAGTAGCGTATCTGAGAGCAATTCTCATGTTGTGCAACAATAGGGTTGGTTTGACAATGAATAACTGTTATTAAGTGTCAAGGGCAATTATTAATAAAGTCGTCCTGCCATCTGATTATTGGGAAATAACAGCCAACAGCTTTCAGATTCTGTCTGTTATTGTTTGAATACCTGCATGTTGAGGTGTGGCTTATTAGAGAAATTGATGAAGGAATGAATTCACACACTGGCATTCTCAAACAGCAAGTCCTCTACACATATACAGAATAAACACAAATAACAAATAAATACAAGAATTTACTAACAAAATAGTTCAATTGCTTGTTAAAATACTTCATTCAAAAAATCAAGACTAGTAACATGACATACCGCAAAGCCCTGTATGATTCATTCTTAATAAAACTAAAAATAGTGAATAGTGTGTTTGGAACAATGAGCCCCACTAGATTCGGTCATGTTCTGTTTGGTTATCGTAGTGGGATTTTTTTTTCTCCCAACATGCTGTAAATGTGATGTTTTACAAATTAGATTCTGCATGTTAGTACAACAGGAACAGCATTGTTTAACAGAAAAATGAGGGGGGGGGGGAGAGAAAGCCAGGGATGAATCTGAACACATTTCACTTGTTAATTACAAAAAGCCACAGGGAGAACAGGGTGAAATTTTAATCTTTCTCATTTCACTTTCAAACAAAAGAAACTCAGGTGCTTATCTCCTTACCTCCTGCAGATGGTGAGGAGCAGGATGTGGACACGCCCGATGCAGAGGTCGCAGGTCAGCGTTTCACCCGGGACGTCCTGGACCACGTTCCTGTGCACGATTACGTAAGTGGGGGCCCTTCCCTCCCCTCTCTCTCTGCCAGAGACCACACCACGAGATACAGTGAGCTACTTCAATCAGGCCCGGCTCTGCCTCGACTCTTTCTGCATATAAATTGCTCACTAATTGATGTTAAAACTGACTTTGTGCACCAGAGGGCATAGCAATTGCTCTATATATCTGTTTAAGCAACGCTAGTTCATTGAAGACTCCCTTAATGTCTCCCCATTAATTGGGAGGAATATCCAGCCTTTCAAAGGCAGCAACTTGTGCCTTACAGCACCCGTTAGTGCTATTTTTTTTCCCTCCGTAGTCAGTGGACATCTCTGCACAAAGAAGCACTCCCAAGGTCACTCATTGCTGCACAGATAAGTTGCACTTATTAATAACACTTTAATTATCAAAGCACATAAAATGAATGCAGAAGCCGAGTGGCGTGTTTTTGCACGCTGTGTGTAAACCCCTCAATACGGTATGATTAATTATCGCAGGCTCTGAGGGAAACTCACTTCGCACAGTATATTACACGGCACTGACAAAAGCAAACTACAGCCTCACATTAAAGATGCTGGTGAGACACAGAGGAGAAAGGATATGCACAGATATGCTCAGCGCTCACAGGTGAGTTGTCACTTCAGGTAACTTCAAGGATAATGAGTCAGGCTTGCTCTCCTCCTCACAGAGGTGAGAAATGCAGAGAGACGCGCAGAGAAATGAGATGTCCCGTAGTGTTGACATTTATCAGGCCCGTCCCAGAAACCCCTCAACTTTTTTCTGTCCCCTCTATTCCAGCTGCTCTGAGCTACTTCTGTCTTCGCCCTGATTGCCCGTGCCATGAGCTGCGGCAGCGTGCAATTAAAACATACCAGGGGATGAAAAACCCCGCGCTCCTTTTGAAATGTCCTGCCACTATCAGCTAAGCAATGCGCACCATTGCAATCCATTCCAGCAGCACGTCAAGACCGCTGTTTGTGGGTCTGCTGATAACAAAGGCCTTTGTGGCCAAGCAAAGGGCGGGCAGCAGTCTGTAATTGGGAGTCTGCGCTCTCGCTCATGTCAGTGGGATGCCACATGTGTGAGCTGAGACGCATTTATTTTTATTTACCATTATTTTTCATCCTGCGCTCATATAAATGCGCGCAAACACACACAAACACACACACACACTGCTGCCGCCTTTCTTCTGTCGCACATAAAAAAAAAAAACGTTCGTTCAGCTCATCTGCATTTCACAGACCTGGAATCCGGTGCCACTCCGGCCCACAGAGCACACTCACAAAGCAGGATAATCGTCTGAGTCCTTGTAGCTGAGCCTAACAGATATATGTAGCTGAACTTTGTCACCACAGCCCCATCAGAGCACAGGTGGTCCTGGAAATTTCAAAGTAAGTAACTGCCTCTGACAACCCTGTGGAGATGGCACCGCTGTGCTTGACCCAAATAACTAAATAAAGCTTATGAAATGAATTGACCACATGCAATAACATGTATACATGTCCACCGTCTATTTCTGACTAGCTTAGGTTAATAAACGTGTTATATCCATAGCAACTGCAGCGCCTTGCACCTTTTTCATCATCCTGTCACATTAAAACCACAAATTCAGTATATTTTACTGGTTGTTTTGTTTCTTGCGATATACCAACAAATATTGAAAAATTATTAGGAAATAAATGAAAAAGTGTGTTGTTCATATGAACATGACTGTGGCTTATCTTTTGCATTACGTCACTTTACTCATCTAGAGACTGATATTTTTACCCATATTTCTTCAGAATATAGCTCAAGCTCGGTCAAATTGGATAACTCGTATCTTAGAACATCTGTTTTTAAGTCTTGCCACACATTCTCAGTTTGATTCAACAATTAATTATGACTATAATTATATCATTCTAACACATGGATGTGCAATGATCTAAACCGTTCCATCAGCTCTGCTGTAGGTTCAGGGTTATTTTCCTGCTGGAAGATAAACACTAGTGTAACAGATTTTCCCCCAGGATTGCTCTGTATTTAACTCCATCCATCTCCCCATCATCTCAGATCAGCTCCCCTGTCTTTGCTGAAGCAAATTATCACCACAGCATGATGCTGCCACCACCAACGGAACGGTGTGTTCAGGATGTGCACATTAAGTTTTCTTCCCCACATAAATGTTCTGCTTGTTATTATATTCATATATATTATATTCCTGGCAAAATTAGATGTAAAACTGACTATTCTAAAATGTTTGTTTCTGATTTGAAATTCAACCAGCATCTCTCAAAACAGGTAAAACAGTATTCATTTCAAAGAATCTAATTTAACTTTTTCAATTACATTTTTGTTAAAATCATATGTCAAATATGATTTACATCCTTGTCAATAATTAATGGAAAAATCCTCATTGCTATTACAATAATCAAACCCTTCTTCTAAATGCTGAGCAGCTTTTTGCATGATTCCACTGGTATATTGATCATTTATCTTTGGAGATGATCCCAAAGTCTCTGAGGTTGGAGGGCCTCGTTGCCAAAACCCTAATCTTTAGCTGCCTCCATAGGTTCCCATGTTGGGATTCTGACTGGGCCACTCCAAAAAGTCCATTATTGGTGTAACCTGACCAGAGCATCTTATTCACCATCTCAGATGGTGAATAAGATTTTATGGAGTACACAAATAATATCTGTCAGGGTGCTATTTATTAATTAGGTGAGTTCTGAAGGCAACTGGTTGCACTGGATTTTATTTAGGGGTATCAGCGCAAATTAAAATCCGCATCACACTTTTGCTTGCAAAGGATGTTGAAAATTATGTCACATTGTCCTTCCACTTCCCATTTATGCTCTACTTTGTGTTTTGTTGGTCATACAAACAAAGACCTTACAAAATAGACAGAAGTTTGTGATTCAAAAGTGTCAAAATGTGGAAAAGTTCAAACGGTACAAGTACTTTTGTAAGGCACTTAGGTGCCACATTTAGTGTGATGCATACCAGGGGATTTTTAAATCTGTAGGAACTCTAAGGCAGCCGCTATTTGTGCCTCCAGAGGAATCTTTACACTGAACCTAAAGCCCCTTATCACTCTGAGTATGCTGAAAAACATGACTGCGCTATTGAATTACTGTACATCCCTTTTCACTGTCATTGCACCTCACCGTAAAGCACAGAGAGATGGAAATCTGAGGTCAGGTCTCACAGCAACGCATTTCAAATGTTGCTCCATCCCTCGTACCTGGAATCAAAAAGAAAAAAAAGGTCTTATTGAATACAAAGCAGAGCGTGCGCGAATGAAGCGTTATCGCTGCTGTTTTGATCACAGAATGAATGTGATGAGCTCTGCGCTGAGATTTAATAACACATCCAGGCATGTGCTTCAAGCTCATGAAGAGCAGTGATCAGGGTGTGTGAAATAATACCAACAAGTGTGGAGATTAGAGGAGTCATGCTTTGATTCGTTACATCTTATTGAATGACTGACACAATTTTCTACTCTGCCGACTCATTCATATCCAGTTTCTCATATTATGCATGGAGGTGCGTGTGTGCGTGTGTGTGTGTGTGTGTGTGTGTGTGTGTGTGTGTGTGTGTGTGTGTGTGTGTGTGTGTGTGTGTGTGTGTGTGTGTGTGTGTGTGGACGGGTGTGATGAAATCAGATGCAGCAAGGGGGTAATGGCTTTTACTCTTCATTAATGCGGCTTGTTTGTGAGTGACTGTCTCAGATTTCCCAAGGTGAACTATTCTTATCACCTCAGCTTCCCACAAGAGACAGCAACTCAAAGCAGGAGTGATTAATATGGAGGCTGCGTTTTCAATGGATAGCTCTGATTAATTCTCTTTAAGCTACAATGTTACCCATTGGCTGTTTGTGTTGATAAACGTCATTTGAATAAAATATTTCCTTCATTTTTCTGAGCCGAAGCGCCAGACTTCGTTACATCCCAGTTCGGGCTGCGAGCAGCAGATAAGATTATCGTTGGTCCATTGACAGCTTTCATGTTGTTTCCATAACAGATTGTTGCCTGGAAGCTGATGACCTGAAACCCGACTGGAACAATAAATCATTAAAAGCCTACCTGAGCCTGTCATAGTCGTAAATCAAACCCAGCTATGCTCGATGTTTATCTGTCGCACCATTTCTATGTGTTTTAAATGTGTCTCAAGAGTGTGTAATGTTGCTCACTTTATCGAGGCTCCCATCAGATGCACGACAGACTTCCTCATTGGTCTGGCTTTTAGCAAATTCACAGAAGCTACAGTGCTTTGCAAAACTACTCATGCCCCTTGATTATTTTTTTGCATTTTGAAATATCACAACCACAAAATGTGAATGTATATTACTGGGATTTTATGTGATAGACTCCCAAAGAGTAGGGCGAAAATGGTGAAGGAAAAGCTTAGTTTTCGACATTTTGCAAATAAAATCTAAAAAGTGTGCCATCCATTTGTAGTCGGATTTCCAGGATGAATACTTTGTAGAGCCACATTCTGCTAAAATAAAGTTGCAAATCTTTTTGAGTATGTCGGATGTGATGGAGAGCTTCTGCTAAAATCTGCTTTCAAGTCTTTCCACGGGTTCTCAATTGGACTTTGACTGGACCATTCTAGCACATGTATGTTGTATGTTTAGGGTTGTTCACCTGCTAGAAGGTATAATGTACCTCCACCCCAGTTTGAAAAGATTTGTAGACTCGCTCTGGGTTTTTTTCAGGATTATCCTGTATTTAACTCAATCTATCTTTCCACAAACTCTGACCTGCTGAAGAAACAAATCCCCACAGCATGATACTGCCACCACTATAGCCCCGTTTACACAGGCTCGGTTTGGCTGGGCTCTACTCGGCTCCGCCCGCTTGCAAGCGTTACAGCGAGAGTTTTTTTCAGGTCCAGCCCGAGCTTTTTCAGCCCTGCTCAGGAGCGTGAACACTGCTTTTCTTTACACTGAATGGCTAACAGTGAGGACAAACGAGAATGTTTTCTCAGAGGAAGTCCAGATAAAAATAAAGGGCAACAACATATATATATTAACTTGACAATGTAATGAGATTGCAATTGAAATAAAATAACATTATAATATAAAGTGCAGCAGTGATAAGAATGTAACAGTGCAGGAGAAAAACAGTTTTTTAAAAAAATGTGCAGAAGAATGTTCTACCAATTTTATAGTGCAAAAATAGGCATTAATTTAAAAAGTCCAATGTTGGCAGTACAAGATAATAATGGTGCAAAAATGCAGTAAACGTTTAGTTGTGTACTTTTAAATTAATTATAAAAGTTCAGCAACGTTGGCACTGCAAAATAATGATGCAAAATGGCCATAAGGTTCAGATCAAGGACCACCATGAACTGAGTGGGTCAAACCGAAATATACATTTTTCGGTTTGAGCTTTCTACACACAGACGGGTGCGCTGTATTTAATAACCTGAATCAGATTTGTAGATTTCGCTTGGTTTTGTTTTATGCTAAACGCACTGAAAGCTGCTAGGTTTTGTTTCTAAAGAGTGTTTGGTACAAAAGTTTGTTCCCGGACTGATCGAACCACCATGTGAAGGAAATCTGCCTTTCCACTCAGTTCTCAGCCTTCTCCCCCAAGAGACTGAATTAGTACAACCCAAATATCTAAAATCCAACTTATAAAAAATAATTTTACAGCAGTCAAAAGCCAGCGGTTGTGTGCCTTTAGGTCACGTTGGTGGTTATCTCTGTAAGCCAAATTTTGGATCTCTCTCTCTCTCTCTCTTTCTCTCTCTCTCTCTGTCATATGAACACACTATAAACAAGCGGACAGATTGAAACAATAATGCAATGGCGCAAAGGATGCAGGAGTAAATATTCTTCCGTTGTTATTATTATAATATACATGTCGGAGGTGGAAGTTATGTACAAGTTCACATAGAAACATACAGCGGTTTCATCAGATTCTAGGTTTTATTTAGCGGTATCAGAGCAAAGACAGCTGAGGACGAATGCATGAAACGCTTTTTATTTATAAAGAATTTGGAATATCATGTATTTTTCATTTTCATTTCTCTTCACAATCATGAGTTACTACTATGTGAGGTGATTTCCCATTTAAATTTGATCGAACAGCAAGCACCATGAATGCTTATTGGTCAACCTGTTAAATGTGAATGGGTCATTGTTCCAGTAGAATTTCTTTCTATATTTTTTTTTTTTTATTTAAACACAAACGAGTGTTTTTTAATGAGCCGGATGACGTCTACAAGCCAAAATGTGTTGGTCTGCTAATAAAGTTGTTTCCTAGTATTTCAAGGATATTTGTAGTCTTCATCTCACCATTTCAAAATTACGCCTTACTTTGTCTTGGTCGACCACTTAAAATCCCAATAAACTGCATTGACATTCAGGGTAGTAACGTGACAAAGTCTGAAATAGTTCAAGGGATATGAATACATTTGCAAGGCACTGTAGCAGCCAGAGATGTAAACAAAAGCAAAGGGGGATTTACTGCTTTGTGGCTTGCAGAGTAGATTCATGAAATCTCTTTATATCTCAGGTGGTAGGGGACTGACGGGACTGTTTCCCTCATGGTTAAACATTTCCCCACACATGTTCTGTTCCCAACAGTGGATGTGTTTTGTTCTGCATGATTGCACGTAGCTGAGTCACTGCAAGCGTCCACGGGTGGGTTCGTTGTGTCTCCGGATCCAAGGAGATTAACAAGACCGCGCCGGATTGTCTCAGAGGATTCATTTACTAAAAGAGATTGAAATGTGGTCAAATTAATACCGAGGGCATTTTGCTACCTCAACCCGCTTGTTGCCGGTTAAGTGCACCTCTCCAAAACCCTATTCGGAGCTGCTCTTGATCAGAGGCATGGCACTATGCCCGAAGAGTCAATGGGGGCATGAACCAGGCAGCACAATGGAAAAATCCAAGGGCCATTAATTCTACCCAATTTACCTTTCGTTTGGGTTTCATTTGGCCCCTCTATAAATTCAGAGGCAGCCAGCAAGAGCAAATGAAAGAATCCTTCTTAGCCGATCATTACTCTGCTAATTGCTTTAGGAATGTGCCATGCACTTAAAGTCAAGGTCAGGGGGAGGGCACAGAGAAGTGAGGAGCGCTAATTTGAATGCTCTGCTGGAGGAGGGGCCACCATTTTAGTGCAGTCTGTGCTCCATCTGAGGGAGTTAAGAGGTCAAAGATGAAAGAAATAGTGTAATTATGTTAGTAACTAGCGACTAAGAGTCCCTTTGACAGAGGATAGTGCTGGTTGAGAGGTTATGAAGGCTGGATTCACTGCACAACTGTCAGTCGCTTTACCTCAGTTATAATAGAAAGGTCAAGGGTATTATCATATTTTATGCTCCTGAAGCTTAATTCAAACCTGTGCACTCTCGCAGCTCTCTTGATCTCTTCGTCTGAGCCATTAGATGTGACACAACTTTGCATTTCCACACACATTAGCTCTGATCTTTTGACTCTTGTTTGGCTTTTACGTACATTTTCCTGACCCAGAACCAAAAGCGGTCTCATCAATTCCCATCAGCCACTCCTCTTCCTCCTCTCCTGCCCTTGCCTCTGGAGGGCTGGCATTTGTCATGTGTGTTTGTGTGTGTGCATGTGTGATTGTAACACTGCTCGCTCCTGTGTCCTCTGCAGAGGGAAGTCGGAATGGAGCTGGATAGCCGTCTAGATGACCGTGGCTTCTGCTGCCAGTACTGTCGCCGCGGCTATCGCTACTGCCGCCGCTACTACGAGCCCCTGGGCGGCTTCAACCCATGGCCATACTACTACCAAGGAGGCCGGGTCATCTGTCAAGTTGTAATGCCATGCAACTGGTGGATCGCTCGCATGCTGGGGAGGGTCTGATATGGGAGTGGGAGCTGATTGAGATTGAAAATGTTTTTAGGTGAAATCCTCCAAGAAGAGCATTTCATATTATTTGATAGCATTGTGAAAGCCATCAGTAACGTTCTCATGTTATAAACTAGCAAAAAAAAGAAAACTAGGTCCTTTCTTTTTCTATTTTTAAGCACTCTTAATTTTACTTTGATATGTTCTACAAAATCTGTTTGCACGTGTACTGTGCACATGTGAACTGAAATGCACATGTGAACTTCTCTGACGTGCAATCACGTTAAACATTTAACCAAACTATTATACCTACTACCACAAGCATATTAGCAGTAGTTAGCAAACAACTTCAGGTTATAAAGTACATTTTCTGTATCATGTAAACAGATCATTTTTATTCTCAGTAATAGTTTTCTTACCTCTCGAGGAAAGGTGTTGTCTCACAGCAAGTTTATTGAAAGCTAACAGGTATATTGACGTGAGTGAGTCTGCGGCTGCTTATTTTGTTCCAGTCGCTAGATTTTACTGATGTTTTACCTCAAAAAGTGGTTAAAGATATAGTGGACAATCTTTTTTCTTCAATTTCTGGGGGGATCATCTTGTCTGCTGGTTGTCCCACATGCCAGTCATTGTGACGTGCTCATCCAAGGCCAACGTGCGTCCTCGTGCCTACCTAGCCTCCTCTTGCTGCGCATGTACACATGTGCACTAAGTGTTCATGTATCCAGTGAGCTTAAGTTTCAGCCGTTCATTGTGACTCCGCTCCCCTCACTGTAGCCTATAGCTTTAAAAACGGATGAGAGCCGTAGGAAGCAAACAGTCTTACAAGTTTATGTAAAGAAGAAGAGGAAGGCCTCGGAAGAAAGAAATAAGACCAGAGTGTATTTGGGAGATTCTTTCCCACAATCCCTCTGAGGAGTGGAAGTGCAGGTAGGATGGTGTTGCACATGCGCAGTTATTCAAAAAGTGACTTGGGAGACGTTTCTCGCCTACATTTCCAGAAATAAAAAAACATCCACTATATCTCTAACCATTTATATATGTCCTTCCAATTATTTAAAGTGAGTAGAATACTTTTAAATCTGTTAGCCATTATTTTTGTAACTCATATGCTTGTTCTTTTTTAGACTTGATCAAAACCTATAGCGTCCATGTTGACAGTGCTGAAAATTGTATTGGCGGATACATGCTACCATTGTTCCCTCTTAACACGTCATTTGTAAATTTGACAGTAACTGTTAAGGTTTTAAAAAACTTAAATGTTTTTTCTTTAATTCAGAATTGAATTAAAAGGTTTCCATTGAAAATATGTCCAGGCAGACTGCTTGTTTCATACCACAACATTCTCTCCTGTTGTTTTTGAATAAATGACAATTAAGATCAATGAAGTGAATAATATTTATTCTGACCGCAAAAAAAGCTAGAACATTTATCAAAGAACAAATAACGAGCAACCCAGAGAGCTGACTAGCTTTCTGGGTTGCTAGTTAGGGGAATTCCCCTGTTTTAGCTAATTTATGTCAACTCTATTTTCATGCTAAATCAGCATTAGCTGTCTACACTTTCACAGGAGACCATTTTTAAGTTTTACTGCTTTTTTCTAAGCTAAACAATCTCCATATTACCCTGCTAACATAGCTGTAGCCCTGATTTAGCTAATTTTAACAAGTTGAAAATGTTCATATCAATTCCACACTAGTGGATATTAACAATCTACACTTTCACAAGAGACCGTTATTTAATTTTTCACTGTGTTCTCATCCAAACAGAGTCAATTTATATGCTAATGCAAACACAGGCTGTTTTTTGCTATTGTTAGAGATTTAAAACAAAGTGAAAGTGTTGAAATCCATCTAACGCTATGTTAGCGGATATTAACTGTTTACAATTTAACAAGAGACTGTTAAGTTTGTTGCTGTTTTCGCCCCTGAACAATGTAAGTGTTACTACAATCATATCAGCCCTGTCTTAGCTGATATAATAACATCAAAAGATCTCAAACTAAACACGTCTATCAATACGAGATGAAACATTGCTGGTTTATGTTGATGGAGGCAGCTGGTTTTATCAGCCCGCTCCACCAACTGACTTTGAGTCACAAGAGCCTATCTCTAATGTTGTCGCACAGCTATCAGCCTGACACAACATCCAAAAATGTATCAAAATCTCGTTGGACCAGCAAAAACTTTGAGAAGTAACATGGATGTTGCTTAGCTGACAAAATAGCAATGACCAGACTTCTCAACTTTTATCAAAAGTTAAGAGTGAGATTATGCTAATTTTGGGGGCGGGGCTTGTTTGGGGGTGGGGCTAACTGGGCCCTGGAAGAGCCGGTGGAGTCAACTCCATCTCATTTTTATCCCACCAGACATTGAAGTAGACATGTATTACTTTTGTTAAAAAGAGAAAAAGACGTGTTATTACTTTATTGTTAAGTTAGTGGATTAAAACATAAAAAATTTGTTCAAATAATACTGAATAAAAGTTATTGACCGAATTATTACACAGTTACAGATTCATTTATGGGTTTGTTTCATTGTAGATCTATAACCTGATTGGTGAATCAGGCTGAGTTTCATCAAGCCTATACGGCATATGGCATATCCGACAGTTTCCCCTCAGCAGCAACACTGAAGCACACAGACGTTCCCGCTGCGTCTTTACGCACGATCCAGCTGCTGATGTCTCCCTCTTTTCAGCTCAATGCACTTCTAGACTGTTAAAGTTTATTACCATTATCATCACCTTTCACAGCGACAGGTTTCTCATCTCAGTCGCCGCACTGACCAGACAAATCTGTATTTGTCTCGTCAGTGCGCTCTAGGCGGTGAGGTGGGCGGATTTTACCCCCGTTGGTGCGCTGCGTGCGAGGGATAAGCAGTGGGGAAAATGCATAAATAAAGACTGTAAGGGGCTCCTTTAGAGGAAACAGGGGGACTGACGGGTCTGAGATCAAGCCCCTGATGTTACAAGTTCTTTAAATTGACCCTTAAAAGTGCGCACCAAAATTACATGTAACATAATTTTGCACACCTGAACTAAAGCGCAAGGCAGCAGCCCACCGAAGCGCCACGGATTCTATGTTGTTAAAAACAAAAGAGCATGAAACACTAACTCTCCTATTGACTTTAACTGGCACACTTTGCTACGGATGTGAGGACATTAAACGTAGTGATTCACGTTTTGAATGGTGAGAAAAGCAACTGGGTCCGAGGAAAAGGAGGGGGTAGAGGAGCAAGCGCTGAGGCACAGAAATACGGTGCATGTAGTTAAAAAATGCAGAATTAATAAAAACGAAACTTGTCTAAGTGGCGTTTTAAACTGCATCTGGTTAGCAGAACTGTTTTATGATCCAGAGTGCAGCCATGCCTGGTTCTGAATGAAGGCAATATCTGGCAGCAGCTCTTCCCCCACCCCCCACGCCCTTTCCTCCTGCGTACGCAGTACAGGACCGTACCGGCTTACTTTCACCACTGGTTAAGACTAAAATTATTCATAACTCTGATCGCTCTGTTAACACGAACTGCAGCAGGAATTACTGATGGCCACAAGTTGTGAAAGAAGCGAAACAGCTCAGCAGAAGGCGGAGTTTTGTCGTCCGCAGCCCAGATGGGGTTTGTGATTTTTATGCGTGAGAGATGCCATGTTTGCGTGTGAAATGCCATGTGCTGCGTGTGAGCGTGTGAAGTCAGTGAAATGCGTGTGTCACATGGTCAATGCGTGAAAGTTGAGAGCCCTGGCAATGACAAATGGTTTCTTGTTGAAGAGTAGACAATTAAGTGCAAATGTTATATTCCAGCAATAGGCCTATAGCTTTGTATCCCATGGATTTGAACATTTTCAATTTGCATTATTTCAAAATTGCTAAAATAAGCCAAAAAGGGATGTGGTCTAACTAGCTGTTAGCCGTTCACCACTCTAAAGGAATTACCGTATGCATTTTTCTACAAACCCACTGCAATATTATCTCCTTCTACTACTGGTAAGGAAACGTTTGCTGACAGCAACTGTACAAATCCTCACTTGAATACAGTATGAGCCATTTTGGTGCCATTCACAAGCTGTGAAAGGCTGAAGCGCCTCATCTAAACATTGAACTCAACACTGCATTACTTCAGAGGCCTATTGACACATCTTTCATGTATTTTTTAAAAATACTGGATAAGTTGTCAAAAAACGATCAAAGTATTTTTTCGAAGAACATCAGCAGTGCAGTCTAGTAATAAAACTGTAAAGCTCATACAGTTTTGATTTTGATTTATTGATCTGCATGAATCTAAAACTAATTCCTGTCTTTTTTGTTTGTTTGTTTATCTAATGGCATGTATTAATTTTCATGTATTGCATTTTCCCTGTCTGATACATCTCACATTTTTTTGAAAAGAAAGAAATTATCAGTTTCTACTAAAACATTCAGAAGTCTTTGAACAGAACTTATGACAGCAATGGTGTATGAGGTTGCATTAGATTGCAGAGGTATTCCCAGTAAAGTTTTTTCGGTTTGTGTCTGTCTGTTTTACTGCTTACATAACCAGTAGATAAAAGATTTAGCAAAACCAACAACAGACCCCAAGGACAAAACACAAGAGTGTGAGAGAATCAACAGGAAGGAATGCACCCAAATGAAGACGTGCAGCAACAAAAAACGATTTATGTCAGGGGAAGCAAAAGGTTAAAAGACAAGTTTTGCAGATAGAAATTAGCTCTACCATCACGCATTTCTAGCTTAGCATAGCCCAGAACACATTGTTTTTAAAAGGATATCTAGGAATAAATTGTAAGATGTTGAAAAAAAATAAAACTAAGATGTCCTGGCACAGTATCAGAAGCTCCAGATGACCAAATCGTGATAGTAAACTTTGTTTTTGGTATCAAGCTAAACTTTGCTTGTGCAATTAAAGTCCTTGGAGCCTATGCTGTCTTTTGTGGGGTACTTACTTATCTGTTCTCCTCTTTTGTTTCCACGGCTGCTGCTGCAGTCTGCAAAAGAATATGTATAAAATGCTTAAAATAGTGCTACTGTTCAAACATTTCCTGCTTTGCTGAGGCGGTTCTAATCTGCAACAATGCATCTCGCTGCGCTGAGCTTGAAAAACCCTCATCTGTAAATAACAGATAAGCAAGCGAGATATGCATTTGTAATTGATGTTCTGTCATCACAATAACAAGGTGCGCGAAAGCCCGGGAGAATCAAAGCTACAAGAGTGAAACAGTGGAATGAGAAGTCGTGTTGTGACGGTTTGCTTTTTTTGAAGTCTTCTGTATGTTGTTTTTCCAATTAAAATTTCATTGTATGAATAACCTCACTGGTCGTATTGTATGAAATGTTATAATTTCCTTGAAATACTCTTGATACCCAGGGGATCTTTGTGTGAAAATTGATAGTAGTTTGGGTTTGAATTCAGCACAATCCATAGAATAGACAAATCTCCATTTCTCCTCTCCATTAATCCCTTTCCTCATTAGCACAAGCATTTAGCTTGGTGAGATAAAACAGATGTACTTCCGCTTATTGTTTCTTTTTTATAACTTCTGTGCATCTGATGGCTAATAATTCTTTTTTATGATGGTATAAAAAGCATGTCGCCTACAAAGTAAATATGCATGTTGACTCAAGTGGGTTTGATATGATAATGTCAATGATATCAAAAATAATTGCCAGTGACATTGCTTTTGGTGGAGGAAAAAAAATAATATCAAACGCTATGTAAATGTATGCAAATGATTTGTGAATATGTTCATAGTTCAGACTGCAACCAGATTGTTATTTTTAAATCAATAATGTCAATAGCCTAGAGCATCATGTCAAGTAGAAAAAAAAATGCTGCTATGTGTTAACAAATTCAGTAAATGCAAACATACTTCAAAACGCGTCAGTGTCAAAAGACCCCGAGGCGGTTCTAAAAAGTTCATAAAATCAGTGTTTAGATAATACATTCCTCACTATTTCCCTATTTATCACATCTTATACTTAAGCTATTCCACTCGCATTGTTGGGGGAAAAATGATACAAACTGGTTGTTTGTTGTTTATTTCATAAGATCCTGTTAGTTGTCTATCAGGTAGGAACTTTTTCTGAGACTCCGAGGACTCTTTTGTGAAGAGTAAATTGCCGTAGAGGCCCTGAGAGTAGCTGTGAATGCGACTGTTCACCCCAACTGGAGAGGCGGACTACAGCTGGCTCCCTGAGAGCTCATCGCGGCTTTTGGGACAAAAGTCTTATATTAACCATGAAAGTCAATCTTTGAACTAGAGACGTCTCACAATTTAAATTCATTGTAGGGGAGACTTGGGTGACCCTGGATGGTGGTGATGGTAAAGATGCAGCTTGTGAAAATAAAAATCACAACCCAGCTACTTTCTGACAATAGGCAAACGACCATTAATAAGTGCATAACCTGTTTATTTTTTACCACAAGGACCACAATTGGTCTTTAAAGATGTACTGAAGAGAATAGTAGATGCCGTAAGAGAAAATAATGGAGAATTACTGTTACAGTCACATGAGGAGGTCTGCTGCTGGAAGCTTTGGTGATGAGACTCAAGAGAAGGGATTGTCACCTAGGAAATTGGTTCGCTATATGCAACCTAGAGCCGTAAGGAAGAACACGGGTAATGGACGATGAGAGAATGAGGAAGATACAGGATGAGATAAGTAGGATGACGGATGAACCAGGATGCAACGTGAAGAGCATAGGGTCAAGACAGGTGGGCTAAATGGATGATGGCTGATGGATGTAGGGATATTGGGATGGAGGATGGGATATAGGCAATGTTGAGATGAAGGTAGAGATCAGAAATTTAAGGAAAAGGTATGCAGGATGTTGGTAAAATTGAGAGATAAGGAACAAAGGGGGTTAAGGGATGAGAGAGCTTGAGATGAGGAATGATCCTGGTAGAGATTATGGGATGCAGGAAGTAAGTATGACTCATTAAAGCAAAAGATATGATGCATATAGGGAGAATGAATTAAGGGCTATGGAGAGAAGAAGGATGAATGAGATAGAGATAAAGGAGGATGGAGGTAGGGATGTTGGGATGACAGACAATGAAGGTAGGGATAAGGAATTAAAGGAAAAGGTACGAAGTGTGTTGGAGGAAGGAATTACATGAAAAGGGACAATGGTTGCATTGAAGAGAGAGAAAAAGAAAGGACAGAATAAGGTCTTAGAAATTAGGAGTTATACAGCCAGCGACCAGAGACTGACCTCAGGTAGGAGTGGGGGGAGAAAGGGATAAAAGATTAAATAGGTGGTGATGAAGGATAAATGGTGTAAAGATGAAGGGATGGTGGCTGAAGGATGAGAAATGAAGGGTGGAGTAATGTAGGATGTATAGATGAGGAATGAAGGAAACAGCAATGAGGTTGAAGGGTCGAAGGCTGTACGGATGAAGGGGTGGTGGCTACTGGGTGTAGAGATGAGAAATGAAGGACATAGGCATGAAAAATTTATTAATGAGGAATGAAAGAGGCCAGGATGCGGAATGATGGGGTACAGATGAGGAACGAAGGAGGTAGGGATTATGGGGTAAGAGATGATGAGACATGAAGGGTGACGAGATAAGGGGATGGAGTCTAGAGAAAGTAGGGATAAGGGGAGCATGGCTACAGGCTGTAGATATGCGATATAAGGGTGTAGGGATAAAGGGTGTATGAATGAGAAATTAAGGAGGGTAGAATGATGGGGGATCTAGAGATGAGAGGATGGTGGTTAAAGGAAGTACAGATGAGAAATTAGGGGTGTAGGAATGAAGGGCAGAGGGATGAAGGATGTATGAATGAGGAATAAATGAGGTCAAGGTGAGCAATGATGAACGTAGGGATATATGCATAAAGAATATAGGATGCATGGAGGTAGTGTTGAGCAATGAAGGGATGAGGAATGAGAGAGGTAGGAATGAGGAAGGGGGTAGGAAAGAGCTATGAGTAGTAGAGGTAGACAGGGATGACGGGGTGAGGACGTAGGGAACAAGAAGGAAAGATGAGGACTGAAAGGGTGAGAGGTTAGAGATGAGGGAGAATGGATGTTGAATCACTGATGAACAGGGGCGAACAGGAGGGCCGGGGATAAAATAAAACTGACTTGCAATAAGAAATATGACTAAGACTTGCCCCTGCTCATTCTTTTTACTGATACTATTTCATATTAGACACACAGGTCTGTGCATCTCAAAACTGTGAATCTTTAATGGTTTATTCACTCCAATAACTTAACTATACCACCTTAATCCAACCAATTTTTTACAACCTGATCCACACATTTTTTTTTATAAAAAAAAAATTTAAACGGGCCCCTCTAAGGAAAATGCTGATGGAAAAAGGTTTGCGTATAGCAGTTTTTAAACCTTAAAGTTGATCAATAATTTAAGCAAAAATTGGGAATCTGACCCACTTTCTGTAAAAGCAGCTGCAGCTTAATAAATAATTATCCAATGGCTCATTAAACATTATCCACTATGAATAAATGGAGAAAAATGTCAACAAAATACAAAATCTGAGGTGGCTGAATTGACATGCAACAAGCTTTTCCAAATAACTAACAAGATCAGACACTTTGAGTTCATTTCTGGAAAAAGAAATCTTTTTTATCACCATAGCTTTTATATCTCAAAATGCAAGTTCATTTACATTCTTACGATGCACAGGGTGCCTCAACACTGTCAACATTAGATATGAGGCACTACGTGGCAGTGAACTCCTCCCTCACAGGTGAAAATTAAAGAATATATCATTTCTAATAGAGTCCTGCTCTGTTTTTCTCATGCATTTCATATAGGAACACCCCCTACAGCACTTGTTTATCGCCGTTTTGATGAGGGAGGGGGAAAAGACTGACTGCTCAGCAGGATAAACACAAATACCAAGCATTTACCAGGTTATCACAGTTCAAAGGATTTTTTTCCCCCACCCCCTCCCCCTTTTTCTGTACCTGGCCTGAGGATTGGCCACTTTTACTGAAGCTTGCAAGTGAATTAATGCTTTTTGTTATTTATCAGAAATGCAGGAAAGACTTCACTTCCAGCTGCTTATTTTCATTTCAAATAATCCCTCGTTTGTTTGGATGTGCGAGTTGCTATTCTGGGGCGGGGGAGAGTGAAAAACCAAATGTAAGAGGAGTATCTGTATTTAGTTTAGTGACCTGAAGGAATGGCTCTCTCCAATCCAGGCTCAAGCTCACGCTCTGCTGAGGACACATGCATCACCAGTGCCATCTTGTGTACAGGAAGGTATACTGCTCCAATATATAAATAAGGACGTATCTATTTTTTTATTGTTCCATCTTCCTTTTTCCCCCCCACTCTCTTTATATTATTTTTTTGTTTCTATGAGCTAAACCTAAATTCCTCAGAATAATCCAAGCCAAGTTATCTCACAAAGCTTTTCTCTGTGAAGCTGCAGTCAGTCTGGTGACCTGATGGTTAAATAAGCTCTCCGTGTACCGTTCCTGCTTCAGGCTGGAGGCACAATAATGTCAGTCGTCATCCTTCAACCGCTCCCACTGTGAGAGGCAGCATGGCACAGCAGTAAACACTCGCGCTGTGTCAGTGGCTGCGGGCGACACAGAAATAGTCCTCCTCTTCCAGGACCCGGCTCTCTCGCTCCATCTTCAGGGTCTCTGACTCACCAGGCAGAGGAGTAGCACAGACAGAATGACGGCTGGTTGGCTTTCATTGTTGCAGTAATCCACGAGAACAAAAGGGGGAATGAGACGGGGAACAAAATCAATGCATCGTCTGTCGAAACACTTAGGAAGGCGTTTGCTGGGATGAAGGATGTAGTTGAAAGTTGTCGTTTCTGCGTTTCTGTGGGTAGTAACGCTCATGGTGAGATGTGCATGGGGGTGTACAGACCACATGGCAAAACAGGTAAACCTGCTTCCTAAACACCCACCAAGAAATCAGAATTTAAACTTTAAACTTTATAAAATCACACGTAATCCTAATCAGGTTACACTGACAGCAACACGGTTGAGTGTGGACGTTGTCAATGAGTCAACAAGACGCAAAATTAGCTATTATTAGCAGTAAGGTGTTTAAAATGAGGTCAGACGATGCAAAGAGAAGCTGTTTAAAAGGATCGTCTTCGCGTTTGCAGCTCATTTAGGCTTCGAGAGAGAGCAAGACTTTCAGCAGCTAACAGGAAGGCTTAACATTGCACAGCTGTACAGTTCTTTGTTTCTTCCTTTTGAGTTATCACTCTCTGTCATGACGTACTAGATTAGGCAATGTGGGCAGCCTCTTGGAAATTTCAGAGTTAAAGCCAGGATCTCCATTCTTCAAGGCGAGTTTCTCAAACTAAGGTAATTACAAGGTAAATGAGAAGAAATTACCAGTGCTTTAGAGCTACAAGGCACAAATAACCAAAACAATGAGTTTTTCACAAACCCAGAAAATATCCAGAACCTCCAGAACGACCTGAAGCAGACAGTTGTGAACCAGAAACATGTCCTGGCCACTACCTCTTTTCCCTGAGGTCAGAACTTTGATGTGGGAGCGATGTTAAACCAAATCTAATCAAACTTAAATTGCTTTGTTGTTAATTTTCATTTTATTTTTAAATCTGTGGTCTTTGCCAAGTTAGTTTGTTTCACTGGTGGTACTCAAGTTATTTTTAATAGTACTATTAGCAAGGCAAAGAAATTGTGACTTAGTGTAAATATGTACAAAGAAGCCAAAAAAATTTGCTGCTAAAGCACATTTACTTAAAGAAGTGCCTCAGAAAATCTTACAGGATTTCCCAATGTAAACTCAGATGGACTACAGGGAACCAGAACCAAGTATTGGTTGCTACTTATAGTTCAGGACCAGGGTCTGAAAACAACATAAAACCCATCTTAGCCTAGTCTCAAGACAGAAGTCTGGTGAGATTTTGGTAATCGTCATGTTCGGTGAATAAGCTAACAACTATTAGCAAAACAAGCTGAGAGCTCAACGTTGTTGTTTTTTTGCTCTTTTTACTTAAAGAGAACATGTTCACTACACAGGTTGAATATTACTATTTATGAAAGTTTGAATAAGATACAAGCTGTCAAATCATCAGTTTACTGGATAAGATTTTAATTCTAAGATAAGCTATTAATTCGTTCACCCAATTTAGCATTGACAATGGACACATACATGTTTTAGTTCACGTCCTATTGCTTTAATGTTTTAAAATGTTCACCAGTGTCATATTTGGAAAACCTTGTATTTATTGAGAGGGTACTTGTTTTGGAACCACCGGGCAACTACATTATTTTTTCACTGCTATATGATTGGAGCCACAAAAATGTCCATGGGGATTAAAATAAGTATAAAATACACTTGAAAACTAGTGTTTTAAAGATTTAAAGCAGGCTGCTGATAGCTAACAGGCTTAAATGGGAGGCAACCAAACTTTCACTCACTTTCGAGACCTACCCAGGAGTCTTTGTCAATTCTGGCGGCTCACACTTGAGCAACCTGCAGCTGGAGCGCTGCTGTTTTTAAGCAACATGGAGGCTCATCCTTCTAGGCAAAGTCCAAGTCAGATGCAAATCAGTGACCCACCCGTCACTGTCCTTGGTCGTTTGATGTATAAAACAATAATATAATATAAAATGCTAAAGTCTGTTTAAAATGTGAACCCTAATAGTCCCACCTTAAAATATTAGTAAAACCCAAAATTTAGCATCTGCTCTCGCACTCACACAGTGTGACGTCACCTCGGCTACTGTTATAAATAATCGATCAATATCATTTTCATGGAGGCTAGAAACATATATTCTAAATGTTTTTAATGCCTCTTAAATTAAAAGCTCTTGACGAGCAATCAGCCAAAATAAGCCCAGGCATGTCAGAACCGAGGATTGAAGCATGCACATTTACACACAGTCCAATCTTCACACACACAAACACATTAAGATGCTGCAAAAGAATCTGTGTAACCTTTTCTTTCACCAAACAGTGTCTTCGCACACATGCACACACTCATTTCACTATGCAAGCTGTGCTGACAGACGCGGCTGTCTTCAGCTCCGGGCATGTCACATGCTAATGTATTCAACCACCCACAGCAACTGGAGAAGCAGCAGTGCTCTTAAGTACAGTCCAATCAGTCTCCGGACTCCTAATGGCTCCAATCCAGTTTCCTACCGCAGCTTTTACTTTCTCTTTTAAATGCCATGCGATCAAATGTCCCCCGAAGCTGCAGAAGCCCGACAATACCACTGAGTTTTCAAGGCAGAAACGGTTTCATTATGTCGACAGCAGAAACCGATGGACTTGGTAACCGCCATTTGTATCCGAGTTTAATCTGGAGTTCTGTTTTAATTTTTCAGAAACATCTGGTGTGACATTTTATTTTGTGCACAAATCATTTTGAATTACTCGTCCTTCAAAAGAAAAATAAATAAAACAACAGCAAATAATATATAGAGGTTTTTCTTTTTAATTAGCATATTGACTTTTTCTTAAAAATCTAGTCTAAGTTCAGCATAAAAAGGAGGCCATTGACAACCCAAGACAACAGAAGAAACAAAACAAACTGCAGTGGACATACCTCAACAATTCACAGACAACAGTGCTTCAGAAAAAGACTGGATATAAGAATATATATGAAGGCAATCCTAACAGAATTTCAGATTTTAATGCAAATATAACCCAGTGTATTTACTGATTGTCAAAACATTTGTGCCAGCACATTTTACATTCAGAGTGCCTGCAGAATGTGGAGCTCTTTGGCTGTTGTGAGGCTGTAAAGCAGCCTTTAAGTCTTACGCTGACGATGGAGGTCAGGTGGTTTGAGTGTCCCCCCGCTCAGCTGCTACAGCACAGCCTGGAAAATACAACCACGAGCTATGATACCACTCGGGATCAATATGGCTTCATCCCCAACAGAAACAAGGGAGCCAGTTGGATGGCTGGCCTGAGAGGTTCTTAACCAAACAGGACAGCGAAACAAGAAGAAGGCACAAACTTCAACTGAGCAGAGACACCAGGACAGAAGACAGGGGCAGAAAAGAGGAGACGGGAAAGCAGAACGTGTTGCCTTTTATGTCCCCAACAAATATAGCAACTCTGGATTTCAAGCAGAAATTTAGTATTGACAGACACATTAATCAAATCAAATAAAAAGACAAATCCGATAGTTTTGAACTGTGTGACTGCTGGAGAAAATGAGAGGTATATCCGCTAAAAAGTGGGAACAAAAAGCTCACTCTGTAAATGTTTAAATCAGACACATAACAGAGATATTCACAGCAGCCGAATAATTATGCCGCACTGAACATTTGAGACCAGAACTTTAAAAAAACAACACAAAAAACAAAGCTGATTATACTGAATGCTATACAAAAGGAAAAAAAAAACTTGCCATGTAAGCTTCCTGGTATCTTCTTTTTTATCTTCCCTCAGGTTTACACATAAAAAGAAAACAAATGTGCCTTTTCTTTACAGAATTTAGAAATTAATAAAATAAATAAATTTGTTGTGGCCTTAAAATTTTATCTCAATTGCATATCATACGTCTACATACAGTATATATATATTTATAGGTTCATATATATATTGTTTTACATAAACAGGATTTAAGCCTTAGGGCTTCAGAGGGAGAGATGGATAAGAAAAAAAAAATCACTTTTATTCTGCCTGTTCTGTTCCTCTCTATCTTGCTGTGCCTTCCAGTCTGCAGCTCCACGCAGAAAATGCCCTTTTTACATGGTAGCACTGTGTTTTAATGCAAGGGCTGATAGAGAGTATATGCACACCGACTCTGCTTGTTTCAAAAATAAATGAATATTAAGTTCTTCTCTGTTTTAAAACAAAAATAAGCGATGTAAATGTTTCTGCAAACGTCTCTTAAGGCACTCTGTACTTAAACTCTGAGATGACCGTTTTTTATTTTTCCTGCCGGTTGAACGCGACCGCGACAAGCCGCACCCCTCAGAGACGTTCACGCAGCTAAAGGAGAACATCCACGACTCTTCAGGCGTCCCTTTTTTGTTGCACTGTTTGGCATTCAGTCCTTGTTTTTGGTTTGTTGCGTTGTCCTCTTCTAACAATAGTCCAAGGAGATGTAAGGTTAAAAAAAACAAAAAAACTTGACTGGCACATTTTTAAGCGCAGACAGGAATCCCAGGTTTTTCCAAGCATTTTGTGCATGTGTGGGATTTCTTATCTACACAGAATAATCCTTAATCTGAAGGCTAACTTCCTAAAAAAAAAAAAAAACAAAGTATCTAGTCACTCCCTAGATTTTTGAAATTAGGCACATGGTCACATAACCTGTGAGTAAACAATAAATCCTGAGGCTGAACTGACCGACTTTGAAGAGCAACATGCTGCAATTTCCCTGACATCTGATGTTTAATCAGACCGCTGTGGTAGGAAAAGATAACATCAAGTCTGTGGTCACGGAAATTCAATAATTTTTGGTTCATTTTGTGTGAATGAGTCCTGCGGCCCTAAGCCTCTGCAGGCTCCGTTTTTATCTGGATAAAGTTTGCAGGCAACTGAACAGACATCGGCAGCTCCTGCAGGCCTTTGATTCCCTGCTCAGGCTGCAGGGACATCTCTCCGCGCACCTCCAGCTCCTCCACGGGGGTCAAACCCTCACCGGGGCTGCTGCTCTGGGAGTAATGTCCATTTATTAAAGTTTCACTTGCAGCGCCTTGGGCCTGGCTTTGACTGGTATCGATGATCACAGTCCTGTACTGCAGCTCTGCCTCCCCGGCCTCCATCTCTTCCTTCTCAAACGTGTGTGCCGCCAGTGATGGATCGCCGTTCACCATCGAGTGGAAGTAGCTGGAGTCCAGCATCTCCTCTTTGACCTGCAGCGCCGAGAGATCGCTGGACTTTAGCACTGTGGCTATTACGGTGCCAGGCTGCTGCGCCACCATGGTCTGCCCACCAGTGGTGTTGATGGTGACGAGGCGCGGGAGACCGTTGAGGCTGGAGGTGGTGGAACTAATGACTCCTGGAGGAGAAGTGCAGGAGGAGGCCGTGGAAGAAATGGCAGAGGAGCCCAGATGGGTGACCAGAAGCTGCTGCGGGAGGCCGTCCTGCAGGCTGCCGGAGCCGCCTGTGAGAGAGGCTGTCTGGATGGTGAGCACGTCTTTCCCACCTGCTGTTGTGGAGGGCACAGTGTGGAGAATAACCCGAGGAGGGGAGGAGTGGCTGGAGCCCCCGTTGGCCAGAACAGTGAGGGGAACAGACTGAAGAGAGCCGGAGGATGTCAGCACCATGGGTACCGACACGGGACTGCTGATGGCCCTGAGGAGACAAAAATGTACAAGCTGAATATGTTATCAGAACTGAGTATTCAGTCTGTATATTTTTTTTCTTCCTTGTTTGGCAATATACAGTAATGTGAAAAATATCTAAACCCCTGTTAAATCCTGTGCTTTTCACACATGTGGATATTTAGTAACAATTTTAACAATACTAAAAAATGTCAAGTGAGATGAAAATGGGAAAAACTCAACAAAATACCAACCTTTCTGCAAAGTGTAATGTAAAATATCACTGTTGATTGAGCAATAAATTAGGATACCACCACATTTATTCCGACTTATAATGGCTAGAAGCACACACAGTCAAGAGTACATAATGAATCGCCATCACTCAGCATTTTGTCCTGTTTAAAGCTTAGACGTTTGGTTAGGTTAACACCCTGAACGATTATAGTTGCTCAAGACTCTGCTTTTCTTTTTAAAGAGGTCTCAAAAGATTTTAAAATCTTTCCTTCGGTTATATGTAAAACAGTCTGCAAGTGGGGCAAGTTCAAAACAACCTCCAACATGCCCAGGTCGGAGCAGTTATGCAAGTTTACCCTAAAAGCAGACCGCAGTATGCTAAAACAAGTGGCGTTAACGGACCTGCAGTCGGCTGCTGCTACTGTTGATAAGGAAGCGCATGCTTGTATAATCAGAGAGTGACGGCACAAGTTTAACTTTTATAGGAGGTGTACAAGGAGGAAATCTTTGCTCTTTAAAAAGCATGTTGGTCAAACTGAAGTAAGCTAGAAAACAATGTAAACAAATATCAGAAATTATGGAATAACGCTTATTGGACGAATTAGACTCAAACTGAGTCATTTAGACTCCAGAGGGGAGGATGTGTTTGGTATAACACTCTGTATCACAACAATGACCCAAAACCTACCAAGTTAATCCAAAGAGGACTGGTTGAGGACTAAGACATAGAAAGTCCTGGGCCTAGTCAAACCCCAGATCTTCAGCTCATTGAGATGTTGTTGGGTGACTTTAAATAAGCTTTTCATGCAAGTGACTCCTCAAACATCTCAGAAAGTGTTGTGGAAAGTAAGGAGTGGGGTAAACTTTCCTCAGACTGACGTCAGAGACTGATAGTAGGCTACACAAAGTGTCTTACTGAAGGTATTTCAACCAATGAGGGGATGGCTACTTATTAGAGATGAGGTGGGCTAACATTTCTTCAGTTAAAAAACAATTTTGTTTATCTTTGATAAATTATTTTCTTTATAGAGAAACAAAAAAAGGATTATATATGGTTAAGGGAATGATTTTTTGGACAGATAATTATATTTAAATTGGTGTCCTAATTTGATTTCACATAGCTGTATAGGTTCAGTTTTTTTCCAATTGATCATTTTTATGCCCACTTGCTCTTTTAACACTGGGGCCATTTTTTTAACTAAAGTATGAAGCCTAATTAATAACCCAGAGATTCCAGTCTATATCTTTGGAAATGTGGATGTTTTTTTTTTTCTTTATTAGTCCCTACTGAAAAACATAAACCGGAATATCACCATGCGATGTTAAAAAAGCAGAACTAATGGCCTTATTATTATAACAAACAACACAGATATCTCTACTGTAAAAATTATTATTCTGCTCACAGTTCCTAACTGCAGAGTTGTTTTCAGCTCGTAAATATCACAAGATAATACATTCATAATACAGGCAGTGGACCCATGCACTAATACAGTACAGAGCAAACTAAACCATATAACAGCAGACTGGAGTTTATGAAAGAAAGCAAAATCTGCTTGAAACATCACATATGTGTTAAAAAAGGTGCCATTAACTGTCAAGCAGTATATTTGTCATCTGACTTGTGATGTTAAAGGAGTAGCGCTCAAAATTTGATGTTTCTTCTTTTAAAAGGTAATAATAACTTATCATTTTACCTACAATAAACTATTTTCTTAGTTTCTTCATTTGGGATAAATTCCAGTCAGAGGGTCCCAGAGGATAGAGGTAATGCCTGGTCCACAAGGATCCAAGACCAAAGTGGACATCTACCAGCTTAAAGCAGCGCCAATCTCAAAAATTGCAGTTTTTGCAAACGCCATTTTATAAATGCATTTTTTAAATGCATTTATGTGTCATTAATAGGGAAACCTGTGTAATGATTTTATGCTGTTTCACTGTACAGCACTTTGGTCCTTCGAGAAATTTTAAAGTACTTTATAAATAAAGTTGGATTGGATTGGAAGCCAGTGATTATTTACACAGGAAATAAAGGCTGAAGGTAGTACACCACCAATCATCTTCCTGGATAAACACATACTGAGAGGGGAAAATTTAATGCTAATGTAATTTTTTTCCTTTACGTTATTTTCTATTCATTTAATTTACTCGGACTCTATTCCATTCTAAGTCTGTGTTTCATACAGGAAGACCACTGCTGGTGCACTTCCTCCTGCCTCGATTTCCTTGTAAATAATCATTGGTTTCTCTGCAAATATCCCGCCAATGCCAACAACACGACCCTTTTAAGGTCTATAAAACAACAACTGCCAAAAACGCTCTGACGGTTTTGAGATTGGAGGTGTTAGAAATCCACTTTGTTCTTGAACAAGTCATTAGTTTCAGCCAGGCGGTGAAACTAATCTAGAGTTATACTAAATGAAGGCCGTCAAGAGAGTTATCTTCTGCCAGCAAGACATTAATTTATTAGAATGTTTTAACATTTGTTGTTGATGTGCTAAAAATATTTAATCTATTTGTTAAACCGATACCAAAGTAAAACCATGCAAGATGCTCAACGTTCCTCATTTTAACGCAGGAAGAAAATTTCACTTTTTTGTAAGAGTTCTTGTAATTTTATGACTGGTTTGGAAAAACAAGTCATGCTTTAACTTTGATATTATATTAGATAAGTGTAAATATGACACACCCCAAAATTGAATTGAATTGTAAATAATATTTTAAATTAAACATTTGTCTTCAAGGTGATTGTGCAAAGTGACTCGGCAAGCAGGGCCTGGCTCTAATCTCCTATTCATCAAACAGACATTAGGGTGAAACTAATATCTCCATTATACTTCTAACAAGAAATCAATTAACCAAATGGAACAATTTCCAACTATATGAATAAACACAGTTTTAAAATTTTATATGATATATATATGCACTACAAGTATTTGCTCACCCCTCCATAGAATCAAAATCAGGTGTTCCAATACCTTCCATGGCCTCAGGTGTATAAAATCCACCGCCTAAGCCTAAGCATGCAGATTGTTTCTACAAATATCTCAGGAGCTCAGAGATCTCAGCCTAGTTCTGTGAAAGGATGCCACATGTGCAGCAAGTCCAGTCATGAAATTTCTGCACTCCTGAATATTCCCCAGTCAGCTGTCAGTGGTGTTATAAGAAAGCAGAAGCGATCAGGAACCACAGCAACTCAGCCATGAAGTTTTAGGCCATGTAAACCAAAGGAGCGAGGCTAGCAGATACTCAGGCTCATAGTGTGCAGAGGCTGGGCTAACTTTGCAGAGTGAGTCACCACAGACCTCCAGAATTCATTTGGCCTTCAGGTTAGCTCAAAAAACGTTGTTTAGAAAGCTTCACAGTTTGAGTTTCCATGGCCAAGCAACTGCATCCAAGCCATACATCATCAAATGCAATGCAAAGCGTTGGATGCAGCGGTGTAAAGCCAGCAGCCACTGGACTGTAGAGCAGAGGAGGCTCGTTCTCTGGAGGGACAAATCACTCTTCTCCATCTGGAAATCTGGTGGATCAGTCTGGGTATGGCGGTTGCCAGGATAATAGTGCTTGTCTGACTGTACTGGGCCAAGTGTCAACTTTGGTGGAGGGGGGTTCTGGTGTTATGGTTGTTTTTCAGGGCCTGGGCTTGGCCGCTTAGTTCCAGTGACAAGAACTCTGAATGCTTCAGCAGAACGAGAGATTTTGGACAACTCCATGCTCCCAACTTTGTGGCATCAGTTTGGAGACGTCCCCTTCCTCTTCCACCTTGAGTACCAGAGCACAAAGCAAGGTCCATAAAAACCTGGATGAGAGCGTTTGCTGAGGCCGACCTTGACTGGCCTGCACAGAGTGCTGATCTCAATCAGACAGAACACTTTTGGGATGAATTAGAGCTGAGACTGAGAGCCAGACCCTCCAACATCAGTGTCTGACCTCACAAATCTGCTTTTGGCACAATGATCCTTGTGAACAGCTTTCCCAGAAGAGTTGAAGAGTGGACCAACATCGTATTACATCCCATGGATGGCACTTATGCAAGTAAAGCCAGGTGAGCGAATACTTTTGGCAATACTGTGTGTGTGTGTGTGTGTATAATATATATATATATATATATATATATATATATATATATATATATATATATATATATATATATATATATATATATATATATATATATATATATATACATACCAGTGTGATTTGGCTTTAATCTGCTAATTCCCTATTTTGTAGAACCACCTATATAATATTTTTTGGTCTATTCTTATATGCGAATTAACTCATGCTCCATCAGATTGGCTAGAAGGCATCTGCAACAACAATTTTCAAATCTGGCCACAGCTTCTAAATTGAGTTTAGGTCTGGTCTTTGTGTTATTCTGTTGCATGGGCATGTCCTCGTAAAAAACATGCTTTTGCAGCTCTGGCTGGATGCTTAGGTTCATTGTCTTGCTAAAAGGTAGACTTCCTTCACAATCTCAAAGTTTTTGCCGCTAAGATAATCCTTTCCACCAACCCTGACCAGCTTCCCTGTACCTGCTGAAGAAAAGCACACACGCAGCATGAAGCTGCCACCGCCATGTTTGAATCGATGGACGGTGTATTCAGGGGGATGAGCTGTGCGATTAAACTGCACACATGTGGACCCTATTCACCATTTCTGCCAAGGTAACGGGCAGAACTGCATTTTATTTCAGTAAAAGCGGCTGAATGCAGGGGGACAATTTTCCTTCCACATCACATTTTTTGCTCTAATTTGTGTCGGTCTTTCACATAAGGGGGGATAAAGACTTTTCCAAGTACTGTACTTTGATGTGGAAGGTAAGTAAATCGTGCTCATTTCAGCTGTGAACCTCCTACCTCACAGCTTGCGCCGTATCTTGAACACTCTGTGCCTGGTTCTCTTGTAAAACATGAACAGAGTGAAGCAGCTGCTCGGCCTGCCCTCCATCAGCCTCCTGGTAGAGATATTCATCTCGGGGCTCTTTCTTCATCGGTTTCAGCGACACGTGTTGTCCGCCCTGAGACCGCCCGTGGCCTTTAGACCCTCCGCGGACCACACCCCGGCCGTTGGAAGATCTCTGGTTGTCGTAGCCAGCGTTGGTGTCAGATCCCGCCTCTTCATCCTCAATCACCACCAGGTCAGATGGCATCTCTTTGAACTGGTAGACCAGACGCTGCCCCTCCACTTTTGCAAGGATGCCTCTCTGATAGTAGTACCTAAGGGAGGAAGTAGGCAAGAGTCCGTTCAACCAATTATTGACATTATCAAGATTAAAGTTTAACGAGTCTCATAAAAATTTAAACTGTCATTCCAGTGTGTTAATAGGAACATATCTATGGAAATGGTGTCTTCAAGGTTAAATGCTTGGATGAGAGCTTGTGTGCATGATAATGTCACTTTGGGAGATGTGGCTCATTGGTATTCCGCTCTTACCTGAGAGCCCTCCCCATGGTCTCATAGTTCATGTCGGGCTTGTTCTTGTGCTTGCCCCAAAGCTTTGAAACAGCCTTGGAGTCCACCAGCTTAAAGATGCCTTTTTCACGCTGTGTCCACTTGATGTATTTGGGACAGGTGTTTTTATCCTGCAGCAGGGCCAGGAGGAATTCCCACAGGTAGATGGTGTTGCCTGCAAATTAAGGGGGCTAATTTTAGTCACGGTTTCAACATTCAGACACAAATTTGAGCCTTCGATCAGCGCTGGCACTCGTCTAGCTGTTCAGTTTGTACGTGAAAGCCATGGAGTTGCAGGAGAATAAATTGTTTTTTTCCTTCCAGTTATTGTCGTGACAGGCATGTGTGCGCATGTGGGCCTTGGAAGGAAATTAATTATACCAAGCTCGAGAGTAGATTACTCTAATTTGCCAGACGCTGTGGCCAGTAGTGGATATAAACAGCAGCCCTCCCAAAAGTCACTTGAATCCCAGACTACGTGACAGAGTGATGTATACGTGTGCGGCTGAACCAGATGTCCCAAGCCCCTTCCTCTTTTGTGTCGGGCTGAATGGTCCAAACCAAGCACCGCTGCCCGGCCCCTATCAGTAAAGCATTAGCGTGCCCTCCAGCCTGCAATCACTCCTGTTTCCCAGAGAAACACAACACCACGAGATCCCCTCATCCATTAACTCGCCCAGCTTCAACCTGGCTGGACTGCAGGGGCCTGAGGGCTGCTGTTCGCCCGCTCCACCAGAGGAATCGGAGTGATCACAAGAGGAGGAGAGACCTTGGTTCTCATTGGCTCGTTACAGCAAAGAGGAAAGGTGAGGCTTACCTTTGCCCTCTTTGCTCTTCTTCCTGAGCGGCAGGTTAGGGGTTGTGATTGGAGAGCAGGGACGCACCACCCGAGGCTTACGCACTACGATTCAATTCGAGAAGTAGCATGTTAGAAGGTTGAAGGCCACAACAAAATCATGTAATCACCTTCTACTCCGAACTGGTGCGGCAAATTAGGTCTAATGCGTAGCTGAAGAAGGGAAAATGAGATACCTTTGGTTTTCTTCTGAGGTTTTAAGGGACACTTCTGAGGAATCTCATCCATGGATGAGGTGTCTTCATCCATGGACATGTCAAGGGCAACATTATCCATTTGGTCAGGCCTGAGTGGCGTGTACGTCATCTCTGACTCCAGCAGATGGTTGTAGGTGTGGACTGCACAAACAGCAAATACAAACACATATGCAGACCATAACGTATGAGCCGCTCATCGAAAAACTACACATTTGTCGTTCCTTTTTCAGTTTTTTCATTCATTTATTTTTTACACAAAGCAGAATAATACAAATAATAATACAAATAAACTCACTCATACGCTTCTCGTCCAAGATATTATTTGGAGACTCCATGTTCAGCAGAGCTGCCGCAGCTTCATTTGTCTCCATGCTGTCGTCGGCACGGGAAACTCTTGTTTCTGTCCACCAAAAAAAAACAACAACAAAAAACATGCACCATAGTTAAAACTCAGAAGTCTTTTAAAAATGGTTGTTCTTACTTTGATTTAACTGGGAGATACATGAGAAATAATTGTTAGATTGGTTTCAGTTTCCAAGAAATAAAAGACTCTTGTTGAATAAAAACAGAAAACCTGGATATTTAGTTCTTATACGGTGTGAAAAAGCTTACCCCTTCACAGATTTCCTCTGTTTTTACTATTATGTCAAACCTAAATGGTTAATGTCATCAAACATAATATAATATCACCCAAAGATAACCCAATTAAATACAGAATGCAGTTTTCAAGCGAGGATTTTATTTATTACATGAAAATAACTTATTAAACTATGAGTTGAACGGGATTAACCCCAAAAGCTGATTTAGTTTTTTAGTCACACCCAGGCCTACTGAATCAAAACACCACTAAAATAGAACTTGACTTATAACACGAAGCAGGGGAAAAAACAAAATAGGACAACAGCTAAGAAATGGTCATTAACATCCATCAGTCTGAAAGGGTAACAAAGAACTCCAGCAAATCACATAGAGAACAATTATCCATTAGAGAAAAGATGAAACAGCGGTGAAACTTCCCAGGAACGGTGGACGATTTAAAACTACACCATGAGCGACAACTCATCCAGGAGGTCAGAAAAGAACCCAAAGCCGCACCTAAACCCTCACTTGCACCAGGTAAGGTAAGTGCTTTGGACGATCTACTGAAAATCTATTGCTGACCGATGAAAAACACAAAGACTCAACTTACTTTTGCAATAAAACATATTTGGTGATGAATTCGTCTCTCTACCAGATAATCCTGTAGAATAATGTCCGGCTGTAGGTTTGTGACCTTAAGCTTCAAACGCATTTGGTTTTACAGCAGAAAACAGGAGCAAGTCCACCTATGAATGGCTTGAATAAAAGTAGCTGCTTTTGGAGTGGCCTAATCAAAGTCTAGATTTCCCTCCAGCTGAGATGTTGAGGCTTGGCATTAAACCGTTTCTGCTTGAAAACCATCCATCGTGACCGAATTTATACAAACCCGCAAAGAAGAGTGAGCCAGCATTTCTCCACAGCTCTTTAAAAAGGTTTCACAAACACTTGATAGCAGCTGCTGTCAGGATTGGTAAACACAATCATTGACAAACCCATTTTGTTTAAAGTACTCTTCAAAAATCTGACAAACTTTAAAAAAAATACACCTATTTTTTAGATTTGGCTTTTAAGGAGTCGGATCTTCAAAATCTGTCAAAACAGTCTTGAACAAAGTTCTAAAGGTTTCCTGAACGTCTTATAAAGTTTTCTTTTGGCTTGTTGCTGCTTTGTCTTTCACATTATTTGACGTCACTCTACCATAACATAAAAAACACGGTGTCTGGGGGGAAAACGTTAATTTGCCCCCTTCCCCACATAAAATCATAAGAGCAGCCTGTATTTTTAACATTGAATATAAATACAAAGATGGGGGGAAAAAAGGAAATCCAGCCTTCATTTACGCAAAACTATGATTTATACCTTGCCCCTCATCATTGTCGGTACCATGGTTTGGTCTAGCAAAAAGCACACGAAATGTCTGTACCTTTGGCGTCTAACCCCCATAATTGCTCTTGAGAAATCTCTGTTTATTGTGCCCAAACAATGCAATTGAATTTAAGCCTTTGTATACCAGTGTCAGAAAGTCATACTCCTAACAAGCTGTTTTATGCCTGAATGATTTATTGATCAGAGTTAACAATCTAAATCATGCCTCTAAAAATGACCTGGATCTGAACTGAAAACGAGTGAAAAGGAGAACTTTCAGAAAGCCTGGCGACATATTGCTTAGGACAACTTTAACAGATTATGAGTTTATGTCCTTGAAAGCTAAATAGAAACAAACAGGGGAGTACGCTATCTGAGAGCAGATCGTTTCAAATGTTTCCAAAGTGTCTTTACCTGAGAGATCCACTCCCTCTGACAGGATGGATGGTCCCTCCACCACGCTGAGAGTCGTGTCGACCATGATGCCGTTAGTCACCTCATCGGACTCGAGGCCTGAGTAGACCTGCAGCAGGTCGGCTGTGGGCACCTGCTCGACGATCACGGCTGGGAATACTGACGGGTCGTCCAACTGAGCAGAGGAAACACACAAACACACGCATACAATAAGACTAGAGGAATTGTAGTACATATGCTGCTGCTGGGAAGGAGCGGACTGAGGGTCTTTTAGCATACATGTGTATGATTAGATAAAAAAACTACATCGATTCCCCCACTACACATCATAAATGAAATTCTAAAGCACACGACACTAGTTTAATGTTCTTACCCAGTTTGACCTCTTTTATTGCTTTGTAAAACATTGTGGACTCATATTCAGTTTGAGCTAATGTGGAGGCACGCAGCATGGAAGAGAGCTCACTTCTGTGGTGTTGCAGCGGCCCGCTGGGACCCTCTGAAGAAGACGGGAACCAGCTGTCTGATCTGGCCTACTTCTCCTGAGAACCTAGTCTTGTGCCCAGAAATTATATAAGCCCAAATGAATGTTAATGAATCGGATATGAATTGCAGCCGAGCACCTTCTTCATCACGCTCTGGGATTTCTAACCTCGCCGTCTCATTTCAGGCTTAGCGGGGCCTGATGCGGGAAGGAGCGAGGGGACCGAGGGAGTTGGCGGAGCGTGGGCCAAACCGCCGAGCAACATCTGAGGAGGCAAACACGTCTGAGAGCTCTTCCGGCGGGGATCGTGTCAAGAATGGTCACTCGCTGGGTGGCTGGTTTGTTGGGGGGGGGGGGGGGGGGCATATCCTTCCTCCATGTGAAGGATCTGCTTTGAAGAGCATGAAACTATAGCAGCAGCAGTTGTGGTATTAGTACTCACAACAATAGAAGTTTTAGTTGTTCATTAGTACATTTACGTTTATTTAGCAATGTATTTAATTATTTACTTATGTACTACACATTATTATTCTTTAAAACTTTCTTTTATGGGTTTTAGCAAGTACATATTATTTATGTTCATTATTGTATTTCTTTTGCTTATTGACAATTTTAGCAAGTATTTTATGATGTATTTCAGAATTGTTTTAAGTTTTAATATTAACCATTTAGCAAGTGTTATTCTATTGTTTATTTTTTCTATTGTTGATTATTTCACGGTTTAGGTTTTTAGAGCTTGATTTTTTTAATTAATTTATTTTTCATTGAACTGCAGACTCTATTTTGGGAGTATGCGCCTTCCTGTGTGCGTGCCTTTGTTTACTTAGTTTGACCATTTCTATTGTGTTTATTATGGTTTGTCTGCTTTAATCCTTTGTAAAGCTATTTGTCTCACACTTTACAATAAGGTCCTATTGACTAACTAGTTGATGATATTCTAATATTATTACCATTATTACTATTTTTGTCATTATTATGTTTTTCATGATTCTTATTATTACTAGAATTAATTAGATGCAAACATTAATCACTGTCTTCTGTAATCCATGTATGGCTTCTGTTTCAACTAATAATCCTTTTTTTATTTTGTTTTGTTTTCCATCAAGTGATTCTGACTATTTAACACTTACTTACCGTCGTTTTATTCTGCAGAAAATTAGTCAAACGACCAGCAGATGGCAGCACAGTACATTTTAAATTTCACCTTACTCTTTTTTTTTTTCCAGTTAGAATAAAAACTGCTTTAGCTTGGTGAGAAATAAAAAGGAAGTCTGGACTACAAAGAATAAAGAAATAAAGAATAAAAAGTAAGATAATCCCACCCACATGGCTAAGGGGGGGTTGTGAAAAGGTGACAAAATGAAAGCTGTGATTTTTGTGACTGAGATCAGTCAGAAAACTCTTACATTCAAACTCAGAAAGGAAGAAAAATCTGAAGAAGCATCTTTTCTTCTAGCCTACAAGGCTGCGATTTATTTCATTTTCAGCCACACATTGGAGATCAATGAAAAAAGCATTCCTGCAGTGATGAGTTGGTTTAAGAGAGAGAAACAGACAAAAAAGGTGCTGTAGGAGCACCAGGAATGAAGGCTTATCTGTCTCTTTTTACACAAGTGTTCATTGTTGCTTGGGACCTTGGGGGCATACCAGGTGTCCAGGCCTTGAGCTGAGGGAGAGGGTGGGATTGGCGGCACCCAAGTGCATGCCTGCATACCCATTTCTGCAACTGTTTAACTAGGAAACTAACAGACCGGCTCATTACTAGAGCTTTGAAATGATTGGGCCCTTTAAGCAGCCCTAGCCGTTATTTCACCAAGTATTTTTATTTCTTATCATACGCACTGTAAATACTGTAAGTGTTTATGGTGACTCCACATGGCATCAACCTAAACTTCAAGGATGACAAACACACCACCTCTGCCACCTCAGCTCCAAAACCATGAAGTCTCTCACGTCTAATTTTAAGAAACGGGGAGGAAAAAAAGAAATAGGTTTTTGCTGTGACGGCAGACACAATCGTCTCCTCTGAAATGTTTTTCTTTAATGAGAATCTTTGCTCGACACTATCAGATAACTAGACGTTAACGGCTGTCATATTTTCTTTACTTGGCTCATGTGTGCTATCCTTGAGTGAGATAAAGATGTGTTTTGCCTATTGGTCCCGAGACAGCAGCTCATCCCGCCTCCTCCCGTTAAATCCCACACATTTTTGCTGAGATATGTGAAGCTGCTGGCTCTGTACACCCATTTGATTTTAAATGTTTCAGGGGTTTTTTGTTTTGGTTTTTTGCTTTCGTCTAATGTACCTCAGTGGCCACACCTGTTTGAAGAGGCCTGCAGAAACTTAACCAGAGCAATGACCGGCGGAAAGCTTGCAGCAAAAATGGTTTGTGTCGAACATAACGCACATTATAACTACTTCTTCCTCTTTGTTGACCCGAATAGTGTTTCTAGTAGAGGGAACGGGAGCGATAAGTACCAGGCTGATTTACATTTCCGAGTTCCCCATTTTGTCTTTGAAAGCAACAGCATCTGTGCGGGCTGTTTCCCTCCCCACACCCCTCTCTCTTCTGCTTTACCTGCCCCAAACACAATGGGTTTCAACTGCCTAAATGCTTTCAATATCCTCATTGTGAAATCTGGAGCGCTGAAACCGCCCCTTATCAAAAGTGAAATGTGTCCAGTAAAAACATTTCGTAAAAAGCTTTAAAAAGGATTGTTCTGAATTGTTTATTTATTCAGTATGAACCCACATGAGTTGGTCCTGGAGGCTAAAGCTACCAATTAGCTACAAAAGGCACCACGACTAAAGGAGGCCTCTACAGCCTTCAGAATTTTTTTATATCTACTGATTTTTTTCCCCCCTCAAGTTAGTCTGACTGCAAGAGCTTGAAATGCTGAAATATCAGCATGTTTCACAGAGAGAAGATCTCTGGTAGTCCACCACCTCCGAGCTCCTTGTGTAAAGAGTCATTGGTTTCTTTGTAAAGTGTGAAAACCGTTTAGAAGTTTATAAAGAAGTGTCAGCGCTAAAAAATAGCCATGATGTCTTCGAGATTGGAGAGTTTTAAGATGATATAAGTCTGCTTTGGTCCTTTGGCCTCTGTTGGCTTCATTCTCTGAGACCAGCTATCTTGATCAACACTCGTGGAAGATCCCAAAGAGATTGATCCAGTGTTGGTAAGATAGTGCCTGCTGTTACTTAAGAGAGTACCACTATGTACAGGCCATGAAACGAGAAAATACATGATAATGGATTCACAAGAGTTACATTTTAGCAATATTTTTGGTAAAACTCAGCATCCCTGTTTTGGTCTTTGTTTTCACAAATAAAGAGATTGTTTTTTTTTTTTATTAGAGGCAGACATATTGAATTTTGAGGTTTAGGTTGGTCAGACATCTTAGGGGTATCTTTCCACCAAACCGGTTCCAGTGTTCGACTGGTGCTAGTGCTTGCCAATCATCAGTTCTTTGGGTTTTAACCCCCTGGGCCAGAAGTAAGAACCAGTTTAGGAGCTGGAGGCAAGCTTATGGAGATGCACAACCAGTAAAAACATTTTGAATGGCGTGTTTAAAACTGCTTAAAGCAGTTAGTTTTGGTTTTCACCCATGTCATTTAAGACCAAATTAGTAAAAACACTGTGCATCAACATGAAAAAAATGATTAGCATTAGAACATGAACTTACTGTCTCTGATTTAAATGCTATTTACTTGTTAAACCACCAGTCCATTAGTCAGAGTTTTAAATAGGCTAATAGAGCTTTTCTCACAGACACAGCTTTCTATATTCAAAGCATCTGTTTGCAGAGATATTGAAATACATAATATGAGTTTTGGAGTTAAACTGTCTCCTTGTACTACAATCCTCCACAAATATCAGAATAAACCAGGAAGAGGATCAAAGGATCCAGTGACGAACTGCCTTGGCTCCAAGTTGGTTCTCAGGATGTGGAAAACCGGACAGGTTCTTTACAGAAGCAGTAGAGAACAGTCTCTAGCGCAAGCTCAGGTTAAGTACTGCAACCTCTTTGGTAGAAAAAAAAACTTTTCTTGTTGAATACAGATTTCACGGTTCCTTTTGTAAGAGCAGTAGTTTGTAAAGCAAACCAGATCAAACACAGCCAAGACAAATTAAACTCTCTGTCCGTGTCTGTCAAGCTAATACCAGCTAGCGTTAGCTTACTGACCTTTTTATGTTGCTCTCAAATCTCGAGGCATCGATTATTTTCACAACCCTACTAAATAAATTTTAGTGATGTATTAAAAAAAAGCGTGCTTAAAATAAACAACGCTTAGGCTTATTATACAGTAGGGAAAACCTTGTGCCGCCACGATGTTTCTGAAGAAAATCAAGAAACAAACCTTACGCTGAAAGAAACAAAGAATGAAGAGGTGTATCCATTTATGACCTAAGTAAAAGAAAATTAGGAACGAAGATGAAAAATATTTGCATTCTGATTCTGATTATCGAATTTATGACTTTGTAAGACCCTGCAGAAAACCCTGTTAAAGCACACACCTTTATATTCGGGGCTTAACTAAATAACTAACTGGCTTCACCAGATGAAGTCAATCAATGAAAAGAAACGGGTACCACTTTGAGAGACAGACTTCAGTGAGAATTATTGCTGGGATTTAATGTTTTGTGCATCTTTGTGGTATGAAATTATATCCCTAATTAAGGCATTTAACAGATCCTGCCGTTAAAAATCAAGGAGTATAAGAGGAAGTGATGTTTGGATCAAAACTGAATAGCTGAAGATGACAGAAGCTAAAATTCATCACATGCTGAGTTTAAAGAGGCTACTCATTGACTTCAAGTCCAATACAGCAGAGCTAATCATTATAGAAGGCATGATTTCACTCAGCTACAATAAGTTTATTGTGTCATTAAAACAGTCAGCAAAAACCAAGACGGCACCTAAAAGAGGTGGATTTCAGTGTTTTACCATGACTTGGTAAATGGGGTTAGGGTGCTTGAACAACGAAGAGAACAAAGAGAACAAAACTGTCACAGTTGAACAATGTGAGACCTTTTAGCTGAATTATTGTGTCCCTTCCAAGCAGCGACACAACTGGTCTGTCAGGTTAGGCCTGAAGCAGGGCTATTCAGGGATCCAGTAACAACTTGTCACACTAGATGCACATACACAGATACTGGCACACATAAACAAACGTGTCACCTCCAATCCACAAGCCAGCCTGCTCCACAGGATTCAGAGCCGGCTGTGGGGAGGAGATAACTGCTCACCTGATCGGACCAACGACAAGACACACAGGCGCGAATACGTGTCGTGTAAATGCAACGACAACCTTTGTGCCACACACACATTCAGGTCCAAGCCCCGCCCCAGCTGCTGCCCACGCACCACGCAACCCAACCTCGCTGCAGGTTTTTTTCCATCTTTCCATGTCTTTGCTTCAAGCAGCCCACTCTCTCCCCTTCCCAGACCTCCCCTCTGCTCCATCCTCCTTCAGAAACGGTGTCAGAGTCAAAGATCACAGACTAATCCCCCCTCAGTTTGTTTAGGAACGAAAAGGATAACAAAAAAAATATTAATACCTCTAGGGCTTTTTCCCATTTTGACACATTGCAATCAGAAAGTGGATGGAAAACTGGAAATTGTTTAATTATTAAATATTATAATATTATTAAATAAAAATCTGAAAAGAGTGGTGCATGTTGGTGTTCGGTCCTCTTTACTCTGCTCCCTCAAAGTAAAATCCAGTGCACCCAACTTCCTTAAAAAGTCACCCTCATCAGTAACAGGGTCGACCTATGTGCAAGTTAATCTCAGTACAAATCCAGCGGTTCTGTGAAGACCCCAGAGGTTTGTTAGAACATTGGAGAAAAAAAAAACACCATGAAGACCAAAGAACAGAGCAGTCAGGAAATTTTAAGCAATGTAAAATTATAAAACATTATCCCAAGCTTGCAAAATACAATGTACGATGCAAGGATAACTGATGCAATGAAACATGGTGGTGGCAGCATTGTGGTTGGTTGCTATTTTTAGCAGTAACAGAGAGCGGATGGAGCCCCATAAAGAGGAAACCTTAAAAAAAACCTGCTGAAAAGACTAGAGACGAGGCTGCAGGTTCACCTTCCACAAGTTCAACAGCCACCATTTTATCCACCTATTAAAATGGCTCAGCCAAAAGTCCGGACCCAAGTTTAATTGAGAATCTGTCTCAAAAGACTTAAACTTGATATGCACACATATTCTCCCTCCAATTTGACGGAGCCTGAGATATTTTACTAAGAATGGGCAAAACATCTGTATTCTGATGCCCAAAGCTGCAACTCAGCAAAAGCGGTTCAACTAAATATTGACTCAGGAGATGTACACCACTCTTCTCAGCTTTCTATTTGTAAAAACAAACAAAAAAACAGATAAAACCCATGTACATTTTTCCTTTCAGTGTATGATTCTGGGCTACTCTGTGATGGTCTATCATGCAAAAAAAGGTCAAGGGTTGTCAAAACTGTTGCAAGTATTTGGGTTGCAACAGCTGGATGATCAACATTTTAGTTTAAATTTTAAAGTATTGGCTTATTCGTGGTAAATACCTGATTCATTTCATCAATCCCGTTGGAAAATTCAAACACCAGTTCACTGGGCTGTACTGCCGTCGTCATTGCAGAGGAGTTCAGAGGGCGGGCTAAAATGTCCCCACTTTGACGATTACTCCTCCTTTTCCTTCTTCTACTGCTGCTGCTGCTTCACCTCACAATGCAGCCTCTGTGTCGTCCCGATATTCTGATCCGGTGCAGCCTGAGCTGAATGTGAGAGAGAGCCGAGGTTTCACTGGAGTGCCGTGGCCCAGGTGGGAGCAGCCTCGTCCCTCTCTGACACAGAGGCTGGAGCCCGCTGTGCCTGGAGCATCTACACCTGCACAAGAAGGGGGGGATAAGGTCAGCAAACACGGTAGATCAGTCGATTATAACCAAGAAACAAGAGGCCGTTACAGGCTTAGTGTTTAGGAGGCCTCACAGAGGGTTCAGGAAGAACAAACGAATCTAGGTTGTGTCTAAATTTTTATCGGTGATGCTGCAAAGCCACGTCCTGCACAGAAGAAAAATAAATAAATCAGATCGCTCTAATTCCTGTAACCCGGCATGAAAATGTATTTATAAAATCCAAAAATAAAGTCAAGAGAAAAACCTGCGCCAAAACGCATCTAAAGCAAATTTTTTTATCATTTGCAGATAATGTTACACCAAATTATAAACCTAATGCAAATATGACATGACGCAATACAGCTGCCTCCAAATACTAAATTGAAGAATTTTAAAACACCTGCATATGCCTCAAACATTTACTTAATTTAATGAGGTGTTACGCAGAATCACAAAACAACACATTGAAGAGCTCGATACGCTAATAATGCAATTAGTGCAAATAATTATAATTTAAATGTAACAAAGATGAAATTAATGAAAGCAGGTGGCATAACCAATCCCTCATGACAACAGGCCTCTTGGCGATCTGCATAGGATGAAGTCATAAAATGTAAAACAACTGAATTCATATTGTAATTGTCTAGTCACACTGACTACTCAAAGCTCTTTAAACTAGAGCCACATTCACTCACTAACGAGCACACACCCATACCAATTAGCAGGTTGTTGGGTAACTTGGAGTTAAGTGTCTTGCCAAAAGGCACTTCAACATGTGGCAGGGGCCAGCTGGAATGGAACCCTCTGAGAGACGCGACAATCCTACCTTTCTCCGTCTGTAACTGCACCACACTAAGCGCCCCCAGACTACAACATTTGTCAAAGCAGAAGTGTCACTCACAAAACCTTTTTTAAGACAAGTCTAAGGTTTAGTCAAGCTGTGAGACAGAGAGAGAGAGCAAGACGTTCAGCACCTAACAGGAAGGAGGATCAGTTGCCCTGTGTTAGCGTTATATAGTTTCATCCTCTGTTAGTTGTGGAAGATGCTTGATGGAAATCTCTAAGTACATTCTCGAGGAACACAAGCAGGGGCTGCTGTTTCTGTAATGCTATCTGTGTCAATAGGGTGTTTTCACTGACGTCACTGGCCAACTTCCGGTCCGCCATATTGGGTGGTTCACTTCCTTATCTCTAGTTGTCCTACACGTATTTTCGTATCGAGAATGGATAAGTACGCCAGCACGCTAGAGCGACCAGATAAGGACGTCTATCTGAGGAAATGTTCCGTGATCGACCATATGGACCCCTATGCCTTCCACGGTGCCTTGTTTAGCCGTAATCCTGATGATTGGCCAAATGTAGAGCACGGCGACATAGTGCATTACCTGGTGTTCGGTGAAAACCATCTGCACACTCTTGAGGAAATAAGAGCTTACAAGGGTCGAGAGGCTCACAACCAGTTCACATCTGGTTGGGTACGAGATGTCGAAGTTATGTACATCAAGGAAATCGCCATCATACGTGGACGGGTGAGTTTTAATAAGATGGTAAAAATGTAAACAATCCGACGCAAATGCGGCGCATGCTTCTGCGGTGGCTGACTGCCGGCGGTGCGCGAAGGCGCTTGGCTGCAGGGCTGATAATTAAATAATTAAAACCGCTCGCGGCTTTAATTATTTAATCAGAACAATGACCAGTGCAAAATTAAGTTGTATTTACCGTATTTACGCCGGCAAAAGCCTACCGGGGTAACCCGGAAGTAGCGCGGACGTCACTTTCCATATCGGACGTCTTCGGTTACCTTGTTTGTGGTGTGAGCGCCTATACTTCAGAACAGTTCTGAAGCTACAAGTCCTTGGAGTCTCATGTGCAGTTTACGAATGGATGGGTTCAGGAGCGGCAGATCATAAAGCCAGCAACTCGTACAAAGGTAAGCTGCGCTCAGACGGGCTCTGGGACATGCTAAGTTAGTAGCTGCTAACCGTTAGTGCTAACAACCACTCACGCATGTAATGTACTTTTAACTAACTGCTATGTGTTTCAAACGTTTAGAACACACTCTCATTGACATCGGGATACTGTGGAAAGTTATGTTAGGTCGTCTTACAGCCGCGATCCAAGCGGGCCGACGACTCTTTGTTACCTCTAACAGCTGTTCTCCGTGGTTGCGCCTCCAGGCAGGAAAGCGGAGGAAAATTAACCCGTTTCTATGTTTTTCCCATGGCGATCATGTGTTGCGCTGTTACAGCCCACAATACAGCAACGGTTTACATGTTTTAAATACTTAACAGTTAATTACCTGTGACAAAGTGAGCACCGCAGACTCTGGCGTATTCCAGCTTAACACCGTCCAAATCGGACCTGGATATCCGTGTCAGCCATAGGTGACGGCGTTGTTCAGAGAGCTGTTTTGTTTTTTCACACTGATTCACTATCACGGCTGGTAGGCGAAAGAAAGAGCGTTGATCTCCACCTCCACGGGCCGTGCAACCAACCATTAAACACGTTTTCACCATTGTTCACTTCCAATACTGCCTAAGGCGTAATACAATGCGGGTCAACGGTGCGAAACGACTACCACCCAATATGGCGGACGCGCAGAGTAGTCACGTGAGCGTGACGTCAGCTGAAAACACCCTATTGCGAATGTAAGATAATAAGAGTTTAAAATGCAAAATCAGTAACTTGTTTACAAAGACTCACGGCAGGGAGGCTACAAAACCGAAATTTTCAATGCTGTTCTTATATCTTTTAGTTCTTAAAGAGATCTTTTTTTTTAAATCCTGTTTTGAGACCAATCCCAGCTCAATCTTCCCTGTAACGGAAACGGCCCCTTTTATGTCATTCTGACCACCCAAAGCGCTTTAACACTACACCTACATTTACCCAATCACACACGCAAGCTCACCCTCATTCAGGCCTGTAGGCAACTTGGGGTTAAAAGCCTTACCCAGGGCAAACAGCATGTGACAGGAGGAAGCTGGAATCGAACCCCCAACTTTTGGATTGCGAGAGACGACCCACTGAGCCACAGTCACTCCAATATTCATCTAACTCAGCAATAACAAACCTGCTAAGTCGAGAGCTTTGATTTAATCACAGTTGACGCTTATTTTACGAGTGTCTGACCCCGCCTGTGACGCGGCCTGCTACGCACCACCCTTGAACATACGGTCATAAGGCTCATGGGCTCTAATATCCTGATCACAGGAGAGGACTGAGGTGGTCCGGGTGAACCCTCCACACGCAGATTAAAGATCAGCCTGAAGATGCTCGGCCCCTCTGTGCGGACCCTCGGGGAGTGGCTGTGACCGGACGGGGAGGGGGAGGAAAACTGATACTTGTTAGGGTGTGCAAGAGTGATGAGGTGTGTCCCAACAACCCGATACCCAGAGGCAGGTTTTGTAAGCAGACGACAGGAGGGGTTTGTGTGCTGGAGAACGAGCAGGTAAGCAACCAGCACCCCGTTGTTGCCCTGTGGCCAAAGAGGACACGGCGTTGAAAGCGTCAGAAAGCAGTACAGGGCGCAACCCCCCCCTTCCACGTCCAAGTCAGTATTGCTGCTTTTCCCACAGCTGCAGGGTGGAGCCTATTTGCTTTGAAATGCCTGTGTGACTGTTAACATCGCATACCAGTCGTATTATAACAGGAGAAATCTTTGCAGCCGTTGGGTTCACAAGGAAACTAATTTCAAGTTGTTGTTTTTTTTCCGTTTGACCAAACACCGAACAACCGGAGCGAACAGAAACATGTGGCCATTGTCTGCAAAAAAAAAAAAAAAAAAAAAAAAAAAAAAGAGAACAGAGACAGGGAAACTGAATCTGAGGGCTTGTGTTTCACTCTGCCAGGCAGAGCATGCCCACGGCTGCCAGAGCTGGACGCTTTTTTCCAGCTGCACATGTGGGGGCTCAGTGTCCCGGGCTGCTTGGCATGCTTCTGCAAGGCTCTGTCCATTACCAGCTCTGCGCACAAAAGATGAAACGCTGCGTTTCAGCGTTCCAAATTAGAGAGGCTGCAGCTGTAAATAATGTTTAAAAAAAAAACACACACACACACACAAAAGGCAAATCAAAGAAAAAATGTGGGTGGACATGTGTTCGCCCGGGTAAATCACCCCTAATTTAGAGTTTTCAACACAGCACGCAGACACATTTGCACCAGATGCCTTGCATAGCAGCACATTAACTGGTTATCAGATGACAAGAATGCAGGAGTGTTATCAAATTAGCAAGAGGCAGGATATCAGTTTTTCCACTCATTCTCCTTTCGCCAGGTTTGTTTATGCAGCTCTTTCTTTATGTATTTACATGCAGTCAGCTGGATTCCTTACAGCCACGTGCCGAGTCGTATATTTTCTATATCCCTCCTGTCAGAGAGGGTTTTCACTCATCTGCATGGCCCAGCTGGCAGAGAGAGGACACAAGAGAGGCAGCCATTCGTCAGACGCAGCCTGCACATTATCTCCGAGCACATGACAACAGCTGCCTTGTCCCAGCACAGAGACCAGGTTGTAGCTGCACCGGCTACGTCATTGGGAGAGGACGAGGAGAACAGTGGAGGGAGGGCTCCTACAGAGATGTTAGTCAATGCATAATAGTCCGCAGAGCAAATAGACTGTCTGTGACCGGCTCTGGGTGGGGCCCTCTTTTGACAGACTTGAGTATTTTAGTGTGGTTAACAAAGAGGGGTGTTGCGGCGCAGCCTGCAGCTTAACTGCAGAGTCCTGTGATGAAATCCAAGCAGACATAAGCGCGGCTGTGTCGTGCCGCTTATATTTCGTATTTATTCGTATGCTTAACCTGAGCTGATCTTTGGTTTATAGAAAAGAAAAAAGAAAGAAGAAAGTCAGGCTCGTTAGTGCTAAAGAAAGAAGGATAAACTGGGGTGATCAGCGTGCTTTCACCAAAGTCGCTGCTGGTTTTGCCAAAAGCAGCTGGATGCTGCAGCTGTGGGACTGAAACAATACAGTCACATTAAGGGCTAAATATGCAAATCTGAGTGGCTTATGATTTCCTGTGCTGAAAGCAATATTTATTTAAAAATAGATTTTTTTTAAAATGCAAGAAAAGAATGTACTGCAAGTTCTTGAATAGAGGTATAAGGTGGGTAGTTTTGAGAAACTGAATAACATCAAAGCATGAAAACATATACCCCCAACCTTTATCTGATTCTTATTAAATTGAAAAAAGGGTATCAATATACATGCGGTTGGCTGGTATGTTTAGAGGCCAAATATAGTAGGAATTCTTAGCTTTAATACATTTAACAAACAGAAAAAGGGGATTTTACAGTGATAGATCCTGCAGGTCAACGGTCACAGCTGATCAAGGGAAAACAGAGTGAATCCGATTCCCGGTTGGTTAAATGTTGCATCTGTAATTATTCACATGTATGACAAACAGACCTCAGGGATTTACCTTTTCAGGTTTTAATAAAAAACAAACATGTTTAAAAAAAGAATTGTCAGGAATCTATACACACTGACATTTTGCCTTTAAAAGCCTAAAAGTATTTGGTATATTTTAGTTTTTGTTTTAATCAGAAGAGGCAGAAGTAAATTATGGCAAACTTTTGAGGCTGGATCAGTCTATATGTTTTTGCAATTTTCCACTAAATCACAATTAAAAAGAACATTTTCAATGAGTGGTTGGAAGACACTCAAAGTGCATTTACACACTGACATTTTTCCTGATAAATTACCCTAAAAAATACAATTTAAATATTTTTTTTATCCGACTCACAAACCAAATAGTATTTATTATATTTTTTAAAAAGGTCCACGATAATGTGCAAATAGATCACCTTGGTAACAACACCTGGTATCAACCTTTTAAAAATGCAAAAGTTTATTTTTAACATCCTCCTACAGTATCGCAGTGCTGCCCCTCCTCCACTAGTTGCTGTATGCTGCCTGTGTGCACAGCAAATTAAAATTTGACCGGCGTTGTTACTAAAATGACCTGATGAAAGCATTTCTATAAAAAAAATGTTTATTAGAATTTCTTTTTTTAGGAAGCACAAGTACAAAGACCGTTTCAGATTTACTCTATTTCCATGTGGACAAAAGCTAAAATTCTTGAAGCTGATGTATATCTGACTGCCCGGGGGGCCAAGCCGTCCTAAATCCAAGCCCATCTCAGTTTTTTTAAGGTATTACTGTTTCATAACTACAGTTTTAAAGCTTTGAGCAGGCTGTCTACAGCACGCCAGCTACATGAGCAAACAGCCTGACTAATTGAGCAGCTAATTACAGCGTCCCATTCACGCTTTACTTCTTATAGAAGTGAATGATAAAACATAATAGTCTATGCAATAAGCCCTTGAAAGCCAATGTCAAATTTACTGAATGATTAATCTCACACAAGCACACATCTAATGTAAACTGTTAATGTTAAACTATTAACATTTTATCTTTTCATTCCTAGTAAATAACTGCACTGAATGACAATAAAAAAATATTAAAATAATTCAGATTAAAAACTTTAAAAAAGTCAGACACCATTTGCCCACAGCAATGGTTTATTTGTGTCAATCAAATGCCGGCCAGCTCTGGTCCAAACATCCTGGACTGAAGCAGATGAAGAGGGAGTAGTACAAAAGCAACAGTGAGCTGCTTCACCACTACAACATGCTGACTGCCAATCGCCATAACAGCCAATTAGACGAAGGATTCATGAACAAATGGTGCATTCCCAGAAGGCCTTACTTCCCCCGCTTTGGTCTCCTCAGCTGAGCTCATTGTTGACCATGAAAGGAGGTAATTTAAGCCAATTGAATGACTATGTAATGACTCACCCTGCATGTGGCGAGTGCAAACATTGTGAGATGCAAGGAAAAGGGGACCAAACAAATTATTTCTAAGCCATCCACAGCTCAGGTTACGTAAAATAAAAGTTTGCTCAGGTGACTGATGGTTGTGGAGTGTATTGAGAGTAGCTTTAATATTGCAGTGAGAAGATTTTAAGATGGATGAGATTCTCCGCACAGGTAAACATGAAACTCATGCAGCAGCTTTCGCTCAAATAAAACCGACAAACAGATGCTAGCATTCATGTCATAACAAATGTATGACATATTTACCTAAAAAAAAAAAAAAAGAGTCCTAAAAAGGGATTGTTTTATAACGTCTGAAGAGCGAGATGGCAGTATGTTCACGTCTGACCTCACCATGTTTCTCAGCATGCTGTTTTTCGCAGGATCCTCTGGGTTCCTGTAAAGGAAATGACTCGGTGATACAAGCCTGGAGCTCATTCCTGGAGCTCTGTGATAGCCCATATGGGTACCAGGGGATCCTGATCATCATTTCTGGACAGAAGTTTCCTTTTGTTTTTGCCCCTGGTGCAATTAAACTTGCCCATAAACATGTAACAATAGAGCTTCCTGTGCCAAGAAAAAATTGTCCAAAAACCAGGATCTTGGAAAAATCGTCAACCAAAAAAGATAGAAGAAAATATATTCAACTACTTTTATTTTGCTCCATATTTTGTGCCAGAACTAAAATATTTTAAATTGCAAATGAATTAAAGTCACCAGTTGCCAACTAAACAGAGTTAGAAGACAGCAATTAGGTAGTTGCATAAACGCCAGACAAAAAAAAAAAGTGGTTTTCCTGATTGCTGCAGTTCCATGTCACAAGCAAAGACCGTTCTGTACACAGTATTTTCTGTGCATTATACTATTTTCTACCCAACTTGCATTGCACAGTATAAGGTATGTCTCAGCATGTTTAAATTGAAGGTAGTTTTAGCTGAAAAAGAGGTATGCTTTTGCTGTAACCATCAGAGCAGGGATTAAACAGCAGAAATGGGCAGAGAGATACAGACACTGGCTTATAACTAACAGCTGCAGTAGAAACTGCATGTGAGAAAGCACCCACTATGCCCAAACCAGTGATGGGTACAGCAACTTAGCTTCGAGTTGCACTGAGACACCTGACTTGACTCAGACTTCGACTTACAATGTAACCCCTCTCCTCTCAGGCAAATTTCCCCCAAGGGACACAAATAAAGAGGCTTTGACTCAAATTCTGGTACTGTCTTTATCTCGTGCAATCAGAGGAATGCAAGATCACAGGCAGCACTGTCGGGCTGGCAGAGGAGCTAGGAGGACTAGGAGGTATGAATTAGGCATTATTGTCACTGTCAAACTAAGGTCATCTGCTGCATCAAAATTAAAAGCATTTCCCGTTGAATCCATCTAAAAAAATTCAAATTAACTGGAATTAAATCACCCATCTATTATCCATACTCGCTTATCTTTGCAGAGCTGCAGGGGGGGACTGGTGCCTATCTCCAGCAATCATTGGGGGGGAGGCGGGGTACACCATGGACAGGTCGCCAGGCCATCACAGAGACACACAAGACAAACAACCGTGCACACACACACACACACACACATTCACACCCAAGGGCAATTTGGAGAGACCAATTAACCTAACTGTAGTGTTTTTGGAGCAAGGGAAGAAGCCGGAGTACCCGGAGAGAACCCACGCATGCACAGGGAGAACATGCAGACTCCATGCAGAAAGACCCAGGGTGGAATCCGGCGTTCAAACCCAGGACTTTCTTGCTGCTACGCAATGGTGGATGGTGTTAAACCATTTTTACTATATTTGAAGAGAAATCCATAGATATATTTAAATTTATGTGAATGTTCAAGATTATTCACAGCAGTTCTATGTTTACCTGTTGAATTGAATGTTCTGGGGGAAAGAAAGTAAAATTTTTATGTGTTAAATTAGGCCTGAGGACAATGAATTGAATTCATAACGCAGGAAAAACTGCAGCCTTATAGGCAGACCGGGACATGCAAATGATTTCGAAATGGTAATTTCAATAGTTGGAGACTAGAGCAGGATTTGCCCCTGAGAGATTTGACTTTGACCTGGAAAGAAGTGACTCGTTGTGAACATCTGTGGCCTAAACGTCAGTGGAAGGCATGAAGCTCTGCCACGAGAGAGCCAAATGAAGACTGAGAGAAAATGTCACCTCCAGCAGAGGCTTTAAAGACGAGAATGGAATTTAATCTCTTCTCCGGAGAGCGTTGTACTTTTCCACTCAGACCCTAAACAAACGACACTTGTTTTTACCGCCTGATGCATTATTTGTGGTACAAAAATCAAGCTTTCATGGGATGTTAGACGTCAGACATAGAAAAACTTACTTATGTCTCCAGAAACGACAGTTTAGAAATGTCTTCAATGACCACATTCCACTTCTCCTTTGGTTGCATTTTTGTTCCAGTAAGTAAAAAAAACACTAGTTTCCCTCTGACATTACATTACACATTTTTCTCCCACATTCACTTCTAGCTTTTGCCAGCACACACAGACTGCCCTGTTTAATCCACATAGGAGAAAACGACGGCCACAATTAGCAGAGACACAACATAAAACCAAGCAGAAGAGTCACAAACTGACCTGTGAATCTTGCATTCACAGGAACAGCATCACTGAGCAGTGGGTTTCTGCTGCTTCCTGTCTGTTAAACCACAGTCAGAACAAATTTTCTTTCTCTGTGTAAGAACGGAAAGTTCTCAACTCCCCCTCCTTCCTTCTCAAACAACAAACCACCGCTCTGATAGGTTCGAGTTTACCAGTCAGGTAGCATTTCCTACATGAATCATATAGCTACTAGATTTAAATGCAATAGTGACATACAACATGAAAGCAGATACTTTAAAAAACAAACATAAAACAAAGGCTGTTTTAGTGAAAAGTTCTAATGTTAGGGTTTAGTTTGTAAAATGTCAACACTTTGATCTGATTAACAAGAGCCATGATCTGAAGAGGAGATGTTGGATTTTCACCTTGTGACATTAAATGCTTCGGCACAGTGACGGATTATAAAAGGATCTCAAAGGTTCTCAAAGTCGCGCTTGTCACTGAGAGACATCTTCTGCCCAAACTGATGACAGGCAGAAACTAACAGCACAGCTAAACCCCAAACCATTTGTACAAGCTCAAATCCCTTACTTGGCTCTGAGTCAGGTTCACACAAATTCTGAGAACAAACGACAAAGTTCCTGTCAACAGGGCGTGCCCGTACGACAAAATGCAATCTAGGTAAACCAGCACACAAATAGACAGCGTCTTAAATTGGAGGGACCCACAAATTGTTGTTGAAAAACCCCAGTTTCGAATTCCAACACTTTTAAAAACTATGAGATCACCTTTCTCTAATAAAAACTTAAAATGTGGATTTAAAAAAATGCAAAAACACAACCAATTCATTTAAAACCCAATAAGTGTCATCAAATGTAGCCATCAACATATCCTTACTGTTAAAAACATCTCAAATTGACAGTCAAACTAACCCCCATCAGCCTGTTTCTATAATGTGGCAACAGGCCACATGTCACTGATAGGAAGAACCACGAAAAGTTGTGAAAACGGGACAGGAAGTTGCAGCAAAGTCTCAAAAAAGACAACTGTGGCGTTAAACCATCAGTGTGATGTGCTGCGTGCTGTTTCTGATGTCCACACGGCTGTTGCGGGTTTATCAGATGATCTGCATGTTTTCTAGGCTTGGATTATCTGCATGAGTTGATGTGAGAGAGCTCTCTACTTTTTGAATTAACACTTTAGGAAACATCAACAGAGATGATGGCAAATTCTGAAGTCTCATCTTAAAGCTGAAGTATCTCTGCCACAAGTGATGTGATTAAATAAACACAAAACATCATTGTGGGCCAAAAAAGTAAATAAAGTATGGTAGAAACATCCAATAATGTCCCTTTCTATCAGAACCCCAACCAGTGATGGTTAGGTTCAGCTACCTGACATGGTATGCCCATCACTGTCCATTTGATTGGCTGAAAAACAACAATGGTTTTGATTGGTGCAGAAGACCTCATTCTAAGGCAATAAACAAAATATAGTGATGTATCACAATAAGAAAAGAGCAGCACAATATCTCAATTCCCAACAGTCCTTCAAATATCAGTGTTTGCAATATTACAATTGCACTATAAATTCTCTGCTGTCAAAGCAGGTACGAAACGTTCTGTGGTAGCTGGCGCCATTGGGTACAAAAACAGCAATGGTACGCAATAGCAAAAAGGAACAAAATAACCAGCAACCTCTTTAAGAACCACTGTTAAGGCCAGCTCTGGTTATTTCTGCCATTTGCTATTTTCTATCTCTGCACTACTCTACTTTTTTGGTTACTAAAATGGTGGTATTTACCACGAGGTAGTTTCTATTCAGCTATGTGTCAATTAATGCCCACCAGGGGGACCTTTTCTACCCATTTTGAGTCTAGTTTACAATTCTCTATATTTGGCTTTTACACATTTACATGTGGCCATATGACTCTAATGAAGGATTTTCTTAAAAGCAGGTAGCCATTTACGGGTATTTTTGGCTTGATCTGGGATCATATTTTAGAAGACTCAACATTTTATCTCTGTGTAGTTGTGTCTATAATTCATTAAAATGTGTAAATATAACGGACATAAACAGATCTGCTATAGTTTAGGTACATGGGCATGAAAGGGTTTATTCAAAGATATGAAATTAACGTAAGAGGGAAGGAAATGATAATAGGTTGGTACAAATAACAGATTAGCCTTAACTTTTGTTCAAATCACAAGGTTCCCACCGCTTCCCATAAGCTTTAGCGTATCAGTCACTCAAATGTATATCAGGTGTTGACGTAAAAGGCAGTAAACGTCGACTTGGCTGATATTGGCTAGTAGAGTTTGAATGAATGATACCTAGATATTATAGCCACAAAATACAGCATCCAGGCTGTCCTTTGGTGCTCACGGGTCTCACTGACTCAGATCCATTTTCCAAGTTTCCAATTCCTACCCAGGCTGGGTACGCATCTGCATTTTTACCCGTCCTTCTTCCATTTCTTATATGCAAACAAACCATAGATGGGTATCGTTTCATGAAATTTGGAGATAATCATAAAAATGCTCAAACCTTATTTGACGGTAAATTCAGCTGATTATAATTATCTGAAAACTTTGCATTACTCTCTACTCCCATATATTATGGTTTTGATCCCCGTTTAGATAATTTTACTTGTGAAATATGACTCCAAAACAAACTAAAATGACAAAAAACATTATTCTTGGGAGTTGACATGTCTTTACAGAAGACTATAATATAGAAAATTTTTCAGTTTTCCAAACGGTACAAAACAACTCCCCGGCAAGTGAAAATGTATGCAATTTGTAAGCCAAAAAAGAGAAAAAAAGAAAACTAAGTCGTTGCAGCTGGCAGCTTTGTTTCACACTAAAACGTACAAAGCAGCCCAAACTCACTTTGCATGAAATGACTAAGTGGCAAAATCACCAGTCGCTGAGTTTTTAAACATCGATTCCAAGAAGACGAAAAAAAAACATCACAGTTGGATAAAAAACATGCAAGTTTGTACACGTGTGTCTGTTGCATGTCATTGCCCTGCTTACACTCTCTTTCCTGAGATATTTGAAATATTTTTTCCTGACTCCTTGAATCTGTTGTTTTGGCTGCTGTGTGGCAGCCATTTGATGCTTGAAGAGATGGAAAATTTTCCTTTTCCCATAATAAACCGAACTCCAAATCTCACTGTCATGTAGAGGAGACAAGTAGATGAGGCTAGAGGAAAGAATTACCTCTATGTGCAGATAAAAAACAGGCTAAAGTATGAATTTTCCTATTCCTGAGCACAACAGATTAGATCAGTTTGAACCATTAAGGGACTTTGCATTGCCCACATAGACATGCAAACGGAGCCCAAAGTGTTTACGTTCATACCAATACCAACATGTTACAGCACAGGGCCATGGCCCGGGTAGCAGCAAGAGACGACAAAATACCCAGAAAAATACCTGCAGCATACTTCAAACTTGAATGCATACAATTGAATGGGGGTATCCCTTATTTTTTATTAAACTATGATATCACACTGTGAAGATCAACAGAATTATGCAGACAAAACAGAAAAGCTTGTAACCTCCAACGCAAGAAAAAAAAAAACATTTAAGGTTTATCTACGGTGTGAACTTTGCCAGAACAGTTTCCAAAGGATTAATTTTCTCAGCACACTTTCAGGTATGAGCTTAGATAGAGCACAGAAGTCTGAGGGCTCCAAGTCAGAGTCAAGGCTGGATAGGGAACCCGGCTCCGCATACCAAACAGGTCTGGACACACGCAGGCTGATGTGTCCACCCACTGTCAGGTATGCAGAAACATCTAACAGGGAACACACCTTGGGATGGAACTGAGAGCAGCCAGATAAAGAAAATAATGACAGATTATGTCTTGTTGTAGAATATGTGATAAGCTCTTTCACCAATATCATTCTAGCATTTTGGGAATGTGTGTATTTGTTGTCGTTTTTTCTCCCCCAGAGAGAGTTGATTGAGGTATATTGTGCTGGAAAAATAGTTATATACCGTATTTTTCGGACCATAAGGCGCACCAGATTATAAGGCGCATTAAATTTTCTTCCCAAGTGTGTAATATCACTCCGCCCCTCCACGTACACAGCTCTCTATCCGTCTCTGTCTGGAGGACAGAGTAGTTGGACAACACTGCTCTGTTTCTAACATAAGGCCAAAACAAAGATAACTTTTATAGTGAATTAACTTACTAGGTTTATTGTTGCTAGCACGTACTGCGGGCGCGAGCTGCCTTACATGAATGCACTTCTAGTTTCAACATTACAGTCAGGCAGTCTTGTAGACAGCTCAGGGGTCCGACCAGGTGGTGACACAGTGTACCGTAATGCTCCAAATATCCATTGGCAGAGTGGCTTTGTTGCTAACCAAAGTCGTACTTACATATTTTAACAGATTTTTGAGTACATTGTACAACATAAATTCAGTCAGTAAGAACAACTTTAATCATATATAAGGCACACCGGATTATAAGGCGCATCATCAATTTTTGAGAAAATTTAAGGATTTTAAGTGCGCCTTATAAGTACTACTACTAGTACTACAACACAGGTAGCTATGAGAAAGAAAAGTGAGTTGAAAGAGTTTGCTCACGCTATTGTATATTTTTCTCAGAAGCCGGAGCTCGGATATAACCACCTTTCAGTTGCAAGTTGGGAAAACTGCTGGAATCTGCCGATTGTTGAGCTAATAAACTAGACTAACAAGTGTTGACAGTACAAGGCAACAACATGCATTCAAACAGTAAAATAAAATGTCCACAAATGATGTTCTACAGCAGCATAGACGTACAGATGAAGATTCCCAGTCTTCCAGGACATGGCAAATCCAAAAAAGGTTAAAAAAACAACAACTGGACTTTAGTTTTTGTTTAAAATGTTCTGCAAAGTGTTTTCGACTACAAGAACTATAGTATAGGTGGCACTGATTTAATGATATTTAGTTTAATAATGCTTACACTAAATTTGCAATGGTTGGTAGTGAAGCAATGGAGTAAAAGGTCACAAAAACCACCAATATTCATGTAAGCTAACCAAACACTCAGCTAAATAAACAAACCCAAAAAAATCTGCAAAGGTCTAAGTATATAAACTAAGATATAAATAATATATTATTATATATTGTTACCAAGTTCTCCTGCTAAAACCAAATTAACTTTTTCCTAGCATAAGCAAACACGAGGCTCAACAGGCATGTATTGGAATAGTAAAATAGCCCACCAGAAAACTAAAATCAGTTGTTTTTTTATAGTTTGCTAAACTTCAACAATGGGAAAATAAAAGCTGTATTTATTTATTTTTTACTTTAGCAAATAGCACTAAGTTAAAAACCAAGCCTAGCGCGAGCGAACACGTTAGTGGTGTGCAGCCTTCTTTTAGTGAAAAAGCAAATGAGAGCTTTTTCCACAAATGTATATTCTTAAGAAAACTCAAAGTACTTTCATGACAATTTTGAGTAAAAACAAACAAATTCTTTATACGATGCCTTACTACCATCATTTATGGTAAATCAAATCAACAGCCCTGTTAAGAAACATAACGTCACCTCCCTAAAATAATGCCATTAATAATATAGTCATCCCTTGGCAAAAATTATTTTGTTGTTGTTGCATAAATCATCTCCTCGGGATGCTGCCCACTTCTTGTGAAACTGTTTAAATCCCCATTTGAGGAGATCATTCCACCCCTTTGTGTAATGGTGTGTCAAGAGTGTGACTTAGGCCGTTTTATTTTGCGTGTTTTCTGAAAAACCTGAAAAAAATGACTTAAGCAAGCAAACTGGTACAAATCTGTTATTCCTCATTTTTAGTCATGTGTAAATCCTTCATCTCATTTTCTAAAGACTATGTCAACTTTCAATTATGTTGTAATTGTTCACCATTAGTCTTTTTGATTGAAAAAAATGCCAAATCGCGTCTGAGCCGACAAGATTGTTGTAATTGCTTAAATGAACCCTCAAACACTGTTTTCAAAAGCTAAATTTAATCCGCTGCAATTTTCTAATAGCATTCAACGCAGTGAGCTATTCCTCAGAATGTATCTGAGGTTGCAAATAGACAAGGGCCTGTTAGCAATATCAGTGGTACACAACAGTTTTAAAAAGTTGTGGTTTCAAAATCACTGAAATGTTTTACCATCCAAGCTCTGTTTGCATAAATGGCCATAGAATGTGCCAGAGTGACCAGAAATTTCCCTTGTTATGGATTATAAAGTAATACTGCACCCTTCCACCTGTTTGCCTCTTTTAGAAATATGCTAATATGAATTACATACGAATAAGACTCATGCAAATAAGAATAAATATATTTTGCAAAAACTGTAAAAATGCATTTTTACTGAAGGTTTTCATGCGTTGAGCATCTCATCCTGGTCCATAAATAGTTGGAAAGTTAAACAGCAAAACAGCAGTTTGCACCTTCTGCAGAGCTGTTCTTAAAATGTCTGCAGATTATGTTCCGGTTTAAGAGATTATAATAACCTAATAAACTCTTCCCGTCCGATCGCTGATGAGGCCTCACAGATAGGACCACTCGCACTGAGACAGCTCAGCTCCCCCTTTAAGACATTTTATCTGATTTGACACAATTGGATACTGGGTCAGTGTGGTGTAAGGTGTCACTCTCCCAACATTTCTATCTAATCTTGAAGCCAGTAAACATGGCCCGTTGCGGGATCTGAGGACAGAAGTGCAGAGTCACCGCATGTGGAGATACCAGATGCATATTTTAAATACAGAGGAAAGACTTGTGCAGCAAAGTGTGTTAACATACCAAAAGTACAACTCAAACTCATGACCGTGAGTGTTGCATTCTTCATGTATTACGATATTACTTCGAGTTTAAGTACTTGAGCCTGATTTAAAGGTTTTCTATAACTACAGCCGGTCTGACCTGTATTTAGGATTAGTCCCTTGCAAACATGTTTCATCTAGAGCATATCAAACAATGGTTTATATTACCTTTATAGAGAACTGTTTGAGATGTGAGCAGGAAGCAGAAGGACAGTCTGCCTGGGTAGGTCAATATTTGAGAGCGCTTTATGAAATATACTTGTTTATGATAGTCAGCCAATGAGGAAGGTGCAGCTTGGGTGCAGGAGACGAGGACAATAAACTACCTGTTCAGACACCGGAGTGCTAAACAGGGTTCATTTAATAAAATGTCTACATGGTGGTATGGTTTAAGGATACATATTACATATTAAGGATGTACCATAATTACATGTGAAGCAGAGACAAAATGTAAGAACACGGGTTTAACCAAACATGAAGGTTTTCAGGAAAAACAGGCACGTGTAAGGAAACGGTTCATCCTTTCTTGCTCCTTTTAATATGGAGGCCTGACAATCAGTCTCCTGAGGGGCTGGGGTTGTGTTATCCTGATGAGAATCACAATGCAAAAACGCAAAGATAAACAAGGAGTGGCTGTTGCTTGGGAACACACAGAGGGCGAGGGCTGTAAAGCCGGTCCTGCAGTACGGGAAAGAGAGAGCAGGTGGACCTCCAAAGGCGACCGCTTGTGTTTGTGAGGACATGCGAAGGACAGAGCAGACCAATTAATGGACCTTCAAGCTGCTTCTACCAGTATAGTAACTCCCATTTCCCAACTGGACTAATTAGTAAAATCTGTCCTACTATTCAGGTTGGTCAAAAGTAAGCATGGGCCTGATAGCAGTGTCAAGGTATACCACGAACATTTCATTGAATCATAGCGATCCTGGCAAATTAAAGTCCTTTTAATGAGGTACTAGAGAAAGTGGTGGAATGGTGGAGAATAACCCTCCCCCGCCCCTCCCCCTTTGTTGCTGCGCACTGCTGGTCAGCTGGCTGAAAGAAAGCTACAATTCATTTATTTATTTTAAAGAATTTGGCTGCTTATAAACATTTTTGGTTGTTACTAGCGTGGAACTTCATAGTTTGAAAACTAAAGGCCATCTACCACAGCTACTGAGGTAATGAGGTTTTAAAACCACAAAGAGCAGAGCAAAGCTACTCCCAAATTTAACGTTTCTATATGTGACATTTTTTATTTATTTTATGTGGAAAAATCAAAAACAATAAACTCATATTATAGGTACCATTATTAGAACTGTAACAATAATAAAATTTTAGAAAAAAAGAACTAGCTAGTGTAATAAAGTTTTGTTTTAAACTTCTAATTTTTCCCAATTGGCTAGTCAGAAGTTCAAAATAGGAACATTATTATTGCATCACAACTCCTTTCTAAAAGAAAAAAAAACCCACAAGAACAACAATATGACCAAGAAAACTCAACAATCACTTTCTGCAGAAAAAAGCACGACGGTTGAGCTGTTTGCAGCGTGTACAAATTGTTTTAATCTTCCTGAGAGAAAAAAAAAACGACTGCCTTCTGAACCAGTCCTTTTTGCAAGCACCACAGTCTAAAAGCTTTGAACCAAGGCCATAGATAAAAGCAAAATTCATTGATAGATACTCATTTAAGCGTTACTCAAAGCCATGATGTTCATGCATTCACATCAAAGAGGTGCAGTCGTCCCTAAATATTACTACTGCAGACCCACTTCAAACTAAATAAAACATTTGCAAGTCACCCACATCCGTATAGTTTGGAGGTGAGGCTGATTGAAAGAATGTAGTGTGTAGATAAAGTTGAGCGTAAAGATAAACATTTAACTAATAAATGCATTACAGGGGCAGCATATTTTACTGAGATCTTTCCACTCCTAAGTTTAGACAGTTATTTGGAGCCGTGAGCATGGCAGGTTTTCCATACGGGAATCTGCTGCTCATGCCTTCAGACGGAGACACCACAGCAGCTGGGTGTCTGGGACCAAAATGTCTGGAAAACATGTGGGAAATCAATTTCCCCCGGTGCTTAGATGAAAACATCTCGTTCTGTCCCACACAATGTTTAAATCAACTCAAGATAAAAACCTATTTCAGTCCTAATAAGTCCGTTTTATGTTCACACGCATCTCGCAAAGGGGAGGGGATTTCTGCTTGACGTTACCTCATGCAGGGTGGAACCACGTAATTGGAAAGAACAACACTGCGCCATGAAAAGTAGACATGAAGGCAGAGATAGTACATCACATTTCTACCACTTATGCAGTAGCAAATAACTGTTTCGCTAGACAAACAGAGACGAACAGAGATCTGTGATGGAAATTTTCCCTTTTATCTGGGATTAAATAAACTTGTGTCTCATAGCTGCCTCCACCCACGCGAACGCTGCAAACAACTTGTGGTGGATAAACATTTAACAAGACACACAAACTCCACGGTGAGGAAATTAGGTATACAATTAAAAAAAAAGATATGAAAACCACTCTGTAGTTTATTTTTTTACACTCTCTGCACATGATTTGCAGCCATTTGGTTTCATATTTCTCTTTTCAGCATAAAAGCTGACAAAATAAGGACGAGAATCCAGTACTTGGCTAAAATAGCTTATTGTCAGTAAATGTCTATGATCAAAACTAAGACAGAAAAGCCAATTTAAAGTTTCCTGTAATTTTACCTAAAGACCTTCGATCAGTGCCAGGGTTAGAGTCAGAGTCGCAGCCATGGTGGAAGACTTTGTACTGACAGAAGCATTACATAATCACAAGACGTAACAAAAGGTGTGTCTCGATGTCCCACATATCTTCTTTATAGGCATTTACCCCCTCTTTGCCTAGAACCACAAAACTTTTCTTTTAATTCCAGCCTGATTGATGTAATCATTTTATGAGATTTAAATAAAATAAAATAAATAAAATAAGTTCACCATTCGAGCTTTCTGTTTTTTCACATTTATTAATGGATTTAGGGTGATGTCAATTCAAAACATTAAAGTGGACATTTAAGTCTTTATCCAAAGATCTTCACTAAGGCCAAAGTAAAAAGCTGAGACAGATAAGACAGAATCTAATAATCTGCATCACAAATAGGTAAAGAGATGAGGATATTTTTAAGAATGCCAAAAAAAAGAGACGGGTGGCCAATCGTACAGAGTCCACCCTGCTGCTTATCGCCTGCATCAGATATTTTGGTGTTGAAAAGCAGGAAATAATAGATGTTGGTTATGTGTTGTGCAAAAACATTCAGAGCTCTGCAAGTTATTGTCACGATAATATCTGTGGAGAAATCTCAGGAGTTCGACAGGAAAGCAACAAGGAGCTTTATCAGAAGACATGAATGTTTTCAGGAATATTTTTCGTTGTTTATTTTGACTTATCAAGAATCAAGAATCTGTATTATCATTATGCATTACAATAATGAAATATCTATCTGCCATTAAACATAAATAATTTGGAAATGTTAGCAGCCTGCTGGAAGACTTTGACATGAAGTACATTTACAATCTGGAAGACTAACATAAAACCTGCAATGCCAACATAACTAACGCTGCTTAATCTAGAAAAGTTTTTAAAACCAGTTATAAATGTCACCATCATATGTTCTTGGCTCTTTTTTGTGGCTAAAATAGGATTTCAGTCAAATTTTATTGAGCTTTTTGACGGGACTTTTATAATCTCTGTCGACACACGGTTATGTTTTTCTTATGAATAGTAGGTGACCAGTGGGGACTGACAAGCTTGTTACAGTCAGATTTTGTTACCGGATGTAGAAAATATTAGTCAGTTTTACCAACATTTTTGCACCAATAAAGCTAAAGAGTTTGAAACTCTTATGTCCTGAAGTCTGTTGGGTTCCCCACATCCCTCCTATCATTATCCAGATTTAGCAGCTCTGTAGGATAATATTAATATAGGCAGGAAATCCTTGTTCTGAGGTTTACTTTGTGTCAACCTTGTAGATATTAACACCACTGACAATATAAACTCCACTATAACATTCCAAGTAAATGTTTTATGGATTCAGAATATCTGCATCGGTCTTTGAAGCTACGAAAAAACCTGGATCAGATCATAACAATAAGATAACATCAGGCTTTTGTCGCTATTCTGATTATATTCATTGAAAATGAAGAAAAAAGAAGGAGAAAAAAAACATCCAGTGTTATATAATATTTTCAATTCTTTGGAAAAAAAAAAGTCTGAAGAGATAAATTCTAGGAAGTGAAGAACTGGATTAAAATCTAAGTACAGTGCATTTCTTTCGGCGTAAAAACACTCTTCAGACGTGATGATCACAGCCTTGTGTATTGCTGAGAACAGGGACGCCAGTCCCAGCATGCTCCAAGTATGAGAGGGTTGCAACACCAAGAGGCCATTGCTCAATCGGTTTAATTTTATTTATCAAGGGAGGGTTTTTCTCTGTACCTGCTGCTCAAAAGCACAACTGGCAGGCTGAATCGATACAGAATGTGCCTTGCTCAGAGGCACGGTAGCTGTTAAAGCAGAAGAGAAAGTTACACATTAACTCTCCCCACCCAGATTTTTTTTTATTATAGGAATTAAAACTTCCCATTTCAAGTTCTCAGATCTTTAGGCCAAAATCTCTTCCAGGCAGAGATTATAATTGCTGGGGGGGGAAAAAATCCACGCGAGACATTGCGTCTCATGTTAATATTTTCCATCTAGTTTGACCAAAAATAAGGTACTCTAGAGCAGTCAGACACAAGGTTTCACTTTGAGTCTGACGGTTTTCCGGAGCAGCTTCGATAACTGGGGCAGATGAGAGGTAGTGGTGGAAGCACAGGTCACCTGATGACGAGAATATACTTACAAAACTAGTGAAACCAGCTAAAGAGAACCTATTATGACTCCATACAGACTTCGTTGGAGTGGAAGCGATATATTAGCTACTTAGGCTCAGCCAAACATAACCACAGGTATGACAACTCCTCCAACTCCATCTTCTGCTGGTGAAAACCTGCAAACTGGATGGATGATAGACGGACACTTGGCACCAACCTATCATTTTTGCAGAACTGTCACTTAACCTTACATGGTAACAGACACTGGGTGGCTGCTGATATTAAGGCAACTACACGAAGGTTTTTCAAACGTTATGCTTTTAAAACAGATCAAACGTTTCCCACATATTGTTCCTAAAGTCTGAAGTGCTTTTATTAAGATGCCAGAGGAAGTTAGCAGATTCGCTCTGACCGTATAGATCACAGAGTACAGGCCGAACACACACCAAACAATCCGAACCGACGGAAAAACGCGTCGTAGCAATTAGAGCTGGTTGATGTGGATGGGGCCGGGCAGACCGGCTTGCGGTTTTCTGAAGCTGTACTGCAGAGCTCCAAACAAGGTAGAGCCCTGCTCCATTTTGGTCAAAGCTACACAGCAATTTGATGGGAAAGTCGTGAGTCAGACAGGAAGACAGACACTTTTGGCAAAGCAAAAAAAAAGCGGGCCGACCGCGTTGAGGACTAAAGGCCTCCTAACATAGTTACCGCTAACCGCTCCGGGGCGCGTCCGCGTCGGCACGTCCGCTGGCCCCGGAAAACAAAACTTGCCAAATCCGGTCGGGAGAAGGGCGAAAACATCGTTTCCACCAACAAAAGCCTTCAGAGGCGTTCTCTGATGTTCTTTTAATGAAACAATATTAGGTAGATTGGACAACACGGAAGAAATAGCAGCATCAATGTTAACGCTTGCTTCCTCGACGAGCCGCCATTGCTATCAAAACAGTCTCACGTCATGGTCGCGTCTCCACTACGTCACATCTATGAAACTCCAGCCCTGCGTCCTGATTGGCCAGACCATAAATTTGGTTGGCGAAATCACTCTCTACCGGCGGTGTCCCAGATGTATGTGAGTGGAGCTAGGCGGAGCGACATACAGCTGGCTTTTGTCAGGTTAAAACACATCCCCATTGGGGAAAATAAAATTAAAATATCTCAACCGCAAGGTAAACGGTATGCAATTTCCAGCCAGATTCATCCCCACGTAGGTTTACTGCCTGGCTCGTTTATCCTGGCAGAACTTCTGGTGCATACTCTCGCGTGAATACTCCATCTCGCGAGTCCGTAGAAGAAGCCTGTACGCAACCCGTAGGTCTCAAACAAAAAAATTCTGTACGGATCTGTCCGTCGGATCGGATGGTTTCAGTTTCAAGATCGGGTGTGATTCAGTCTTAATTCAGAGCTGCCCCTCCCCCACCTGTTGCTGCATACTGCTAGTCAGCAGGCTAAACGAAGGCTTCTATACGTTTCACTCACTTCCAATAAAGAGAAATTCCCTGGTTCATATTTTCACTACTTTAAGACAAAAGATGGTACACTACAAGCACAAATTGTACAAACTCTAAAAACATTAAATGGTCAAATGTTCTCTGTAGTATCGATTTTACAGTTTAAAGTTTATACAGATAGCTAGTCAGCTAAAAGTGTATGAGCTTGTTTCTCTATAAAACAAAAAAAGATTGTGATATAATCTGCACAATAACCAAACTACTGAATTGAGACGTTTATTAAAAATTTGTAAGCCTGTGTATAAGAAAATAATGCAACACATTTGTTAATAACCTACAATAACCAATATATTGTTTTGATAGGTCTAAGATTAATTGTTGCTTTACTTTTTTGAATAAAAGAGGCTTTTATTCAAACCCGTTTACGTGAATACAATGATCGCAGGGGAAAAAATGCTACAGTATCACAAGCACCAAAGAGCGTGATGTCTTCCCTGTATTTTTCCAAACTAACAATTTCATATCATTTGATGACATCTGTAGGACTTCCCAGTGAGTCACTAACAAGACCTGCAGCTTTACAATCTCTTATATCAACTTGTCACAGGACTAGACGCCCCAGATTTATTTTATGTATTAAAAGGTATGGTGAGTTAAAACTTAAGCCGTCAATATCTTACCTGCAGTAGATAATTATGTTGGTCTCTCCATTATTGTAAATCCAGAATGATTTTCTTTTAGGTTTAAAAAAAAATAAAAAAATAAAAAAATGTTTATTTACATAATACATTTAATCTCTGGGCAACTTTACAAAGTCAATTTGAATCATACAGACAGACTGGTTAAAGGGTTTTCTCTCTAAGGAAACGCAGCAGATTGCATGGAGTCATTGACTCCAATGACCATTGAATTGACCATTCACTCCTCCTGGATTAGCAGGTAACGACAGTGGACAGTCCCTTAAAACAACTTCTTTAAAACTTCAAATGGTTTGTCGCATTTGGATCGGGCTATTTATTCATATTCTTATGGAGAAACCTGTGATTATTTACACAGGATACCGAGGTTGGAGGTGGTGCACCACCAATAGCTTTCCTGCTAGAAACACATGCTGAGAACGGAACATATAAAATGCTTGCAGTCAGATATTCAGAAAAAAAATTAAGGCTGAGGAAAAGTCAACAAAAACAGCATTCACTCGAATCAATCATTTCAGCGCTACCTTACCTCATTAATAGATATTTACTCTAACACTTCATACATTGCATTTTCCGCATGTTTCACAAGGGATGCACATTGGTGGCGCATGGCCTAGTACCTCCATTTCTTGTGTAAAAAGCCACAGATTTCATTGTAAATAATTGCTAAATGCAAAAATGACGATGGGTTTGTTTAAGAGAGTTTGTCAGCTTCTGAGTCCAACTAACCTTGATTTATAATAAATGAAGAAACCAAGCGAATTATCTACTGCAGGTAAGATACTGACTGCTTATAGCCTTTAACAGAACCTCGGTTTATAAAACCTGAACGGTCCCTTAAACTTCTGAGATCTGATTGGATGTAAAAAGAAGACCTAAAGAGGTGGGTGGTCACAGCGTGATGGCTGAACAGTGTTAAATTTATATTGTGTTACATTTACACAAAATACATTGAGTTAAGGCTTGTTTATAGGTTTCTTATAGACTGGGTATATAGTTTGCATGCATTTATCACAACTGACCTCTGTGCTACCTGAACACGCACAGCTTGTTCTCTGTTTATTCTTTTCAAAGTATCTACCTGGAACATGAAACAAAATAAGCCCTCCATTTCTACACATCTCGGTACACTGAAACTGTAGTAAAACCCGCCCACTCTTGGCCTCATCACGGTTCCTTCCCTCACAGCCTCCCAATCCTCTTTCCCAAGCCGTAATGATGTAATTACAGGCCAAGACTTGTTGACTTTTTATTGAAAGAAGAACCAACCTGAAACTGCCATCTAGTCCCCTGCCCCACTTTTTTTCCTGCTATTTATGAGCCCCCCCAGACTCTGAATGAGATTCATGCAGTGTCGCAACCGTCTGATTTCAGCTACAGTCTGAGTTCATACTGTGAGGCATGAGGTCCTCATTTACAATACAAATCAGGGTGGGAAAAGAGGAGAAATTTAGGACAAATGCAAACTGAGAGCTGCCCGACAACAGAGCCATTCACACACTGAAGCTACAAGGTGTAAGAATAAATGTACTAAATAAATATCATCTCGCTTTCCTGGGTTCAATGCTAATTGATCCAGCACTGAAGAACATAAGTAAACAGTAGATAAAGAAATATTTATTCAGTTTACTACTGAAAACTGATCTGATTTTTATTTTTTTTATTTCTGTAATTCAGTTTTTTGAATGTATTCAAACAAATCTGATCACATTAGATGCATTTGTTCAGATTCAGGTTTGCAGTTAGTCTCCAACTACATTGGGTCTGAATGCATTTGAGGCTGCAAACATATTCATGCAGTAATACAGCATGCACGCAGTGTTTTATGTGGTCCGCAAAGTGCAGACTGAGTTTCTGGTGAAACAGGAAGCGAGCTTTTATCTCTGCTGCACAGAGCAACTTTTAGAAACAACTACTCAAAAACATTAAGCAGAATCATTTGTTTCAGACAAGGATACATATTTATATATGTATTAAAAAAACACAACAAATTAGGGAAAGTTAACAGAAAAGAGGAAGGAAACTACTAAACTTTCAAACTTTCCATTGAGCACAAAAGCCATCCTTCTACGTTACAAGGTGAGCAACATTTTGTTCTGGTGAATTTGGGATTTGGTGCATGAAGCAGTGCATGACTGACTTCATACATACAGGCCCACTGGAGGCAACGAGAGTTAAACAAAAGCTGCTTTTTGACGTTCACCTTGAGGAGAGTGTCCAGTCTGGACGGTAACTACAGATTAAAATCAATTTGGTCTATAATTACTGATTAACACACCATGAAAAATAGATGTGGGTTTGGTCCAGGGGCTTGCAAAACCCTGTTCCCGCCCTTGCTTGAACACCCCTTATAAGGCAACAATTTGCAAAAGAAATGCAACAGGCAAGCATATCAGTTAAAGATCATTGCAACAGTTTCTGAAAACAACAGGAGCAAGAAACCCGGGTTTATAACTTGGAAATTGGAAAATGTCGACACAGTTTCAGTAAAACAGTGTAGGTTCAAAGTAAACCGCTTGGATAATGAAATGGCAAATATCATTTCACTGTTTCCATGTTTGAGATGTAAAATAAAAGTAAGCGTGGGAAAAACGAGAAGCTCTTCAGTTGAACTGGTATAACTTGTTAAAGCTCTCTTGAGAGACCTTTGACAGGACGAGGTGTGTTACCTGAAAATGCCGTAAAGTCATGGGTGTCAAATGAACTTCTTTTCTGTGTCTTTAATGGTGCAGTTACCACATATAAACACAGTTTAAATATAAGGATGAAAAGATACGTAAAACGATTTCTAAGGATCAGCTTCGAACATCAGAACCAAGACTATCAAACCAACCCATACACTTATATCAGAAATGTTCATAACTGACCTCAAAGACACTGGATTCGGATGACAGGATCCATTATAGCGATCGAACAAGCGCTGATCGCAGCGACCATTGAAAAAGCGAGGCAAAACCAGGCAACAACAAAAAAAAAGGAGAAACTGGGAATAATCCAAGAAGTATTTAGATGTGGAGAAAGACGGTCTAGAGCCGTGAAGCGGCCAGACCCACACCTCTTTCTCTCACTGACAAAACAAAAAAATTAGACAGGAGGGGGGGAAAAAAACAAGACAATGCAATGGCTGCTGTCTGAAACAGGAAAAAAAAAGCAGAAGTGTTGTGAAGCAACTTGTCCTCTCCCTATGAGTCACGCAGCACTATTGCTATTGGTAGAGAGGGCCTGAGGCGCAGGGCCTTCACCTGGCCAATCAGCAAGGAGTATGCAAATGTGTTCAGGTGAGTTGCTCTTGATGGCGGGGATTGGATAAGGACCGAGTGGGGGGAGGGAAGAGCAGAGACGAGCGGCAGGGAGGCCACACCTAGAACGACCTGAAAGATGATCAACGGGTTCCTCCAGCAGAGGCAGAGGAGTGCTGTAGGTGCAGGGTAAACAGATGGAGAGGTATTCACTTGCTTTAGACTTTGACCAAACAATAAGGGCAAGGCAGAGAGATTAAAATCTGTATGACAGCTCAGAGGTAAAGTTCACATCTGGGCTTCTCCCCTTAAAATACGAGGAATGCTTTCTGAGCCTGGTAAATGAATATACTTGCTGGCTGGTGGATGATTTGATCAATTCGCAGCAATCATTTTTATGTGGGCGATATGGTTCACCGCCGAGGGCTGCGTAGCTTAGGCGCGTCATAATTACTTAAAAAAATAGTAATCTATTTGTTAAAGCAAGTTCTGTTGCTTATTTGCATGTTTACTTGACGTTTGACAGCTCAGTTGGATAAATCTACAATCAACTGACGCTCTTCAAAACTACAATTTGAGCTCCATGAAATCCTCTCTTTGTCTTTTGAACTTGTCTTTTTTTATGCCATATATTCAACAAGATGCTGGAAAGCGTTCCTTAAAGATTTGCCCCCCTTGGTGACATGATAGCATCACACAGTTCCTGCAGGTTTTTTCTGCTGAGGCATTTTAAAGGACTCTGTTGTTAATAAGAGGTCAAAAGTGCAGTGGTGCAAATATCCCCCAAACCATGACAGCACCACCACCACTCTGATCCATCAATACCAAGCAGAATAGATCCATATTACTTACCGTTTACACCAGATTCCTGCCGCTGAAGTTGAGACCCATCAGACCAGGCAGCGTTTGTTCTAAATCTGTTACTGTCCAATTAAGGCGAGCCTGTGCAAAGTGTAGCCTAGCTTAATTATATTCGGCTGCTGTGGCCCTTTGGCTTCATGGTTCGAAGTCTTGCGTATTCAAAGACGGTATTCCATATGGCTTGCTTACAAAAACCTTGATTTTTTTCCAGCTCCTGTTGCCTTTCAATCATCTCAAACTGCTCTGCCTGACATCAAAAGGACATTGTTGGCCACACATTGCCCGTTTACTGGAAATATTCTGTTTTTGTATCATCCTGTGTGAACAAGAGAGATGACCGAGTATTAAATAGACTGCAGTAAATCAGCGGTTTCTAAAATACTCAGACCAGCCTTTCTGCCACTTTTTCAGCAACTTAAATCCTTTTTCTTCTTCCTTTTAAGCTTGTTTTAACGTCTGTAAGTCATATTCATCACGTCTTGATGCCTTAATGCTTTTCAGTGGCTGCCACTTAACCAGCAGCTGAACAGCTACACCCAACAACCAGCGGTTATATCTATTGAAAATGATTTTATAAAACACAACGGTAACTTCCAAGTTATATTTTTCTGTTATCAATGTTTCTGATCATTTATGATGGAGAAATCTGTTTCTTACAGAATGGTCTATGTCTGGGGAGTTGGTGTGTTTGGCTGCAAGAGGTTCAGAGGGGGTTCTTGCAATAATAGAAATAAGTATCATAAAACAAGCTATGAAAAGATACAAAGAACTGAAACTTTTGACTGTGTAAGAGGAGGAGCAAGTTCGTCACGACAGGGCCAAAACTGTCCCTCTTCCTCCCCTTCTTCATGTAAAAAAAAAAAAACTTTCTTAATCGTTAACGGCTGTTAACGATTTGATCCATGACACATTCAAGATGTTATCAAAACATACAGAGAGCTTCATATATGTGATCAGAAGGGAACAAAATATTTTCTACCCACACAATGTTGAGTTAAAGTTAACGCAGTGAATATAATGATACGAATCTATCACAAATGACACTAAAGTAAACAGGAAGTGGTGGTCTGTGGTGTGTTGAGCACTGAGTCTTCACATGGCATCCACAGACATGAATATGTATATATATATATATATATATATAAAACAGAGCCAAAAGTCAAGTATTTACCACATCTCACAAAAGTGAGTACACCCCTCACATTTTTGTAATTATCATACCGTTTAATGGGACAACACTGAAGATATGGCACTTTGACAAAGTATTCAGTGTACGGCTTGTATAACGTGTACATTTGCTGTGCTCTCAAAATAACTCAATGCAGTTATTAATGTCTAAGCCGCTTAGTAAATGGCCTGTACGCTTTATCAAGTCTGACGACCCAAAAGCGCTTTACACTACAGTCCGTCATTCACCCAGTCACTCATTCACACGCTGTGATGTATCGCTACATTGTAGCCGCAGCTGCCCTGAGCCAGACTGACAGAAGCGAGGCTGCCAGACAATCGGCACCGCCGGGCCTTTTGGTCACAACGAATGAGACGGAGGAAGCGGGGTTTGAACAGTACATGTTAGCATTCATGCTTCCCTCAGTGAACTGTAGCTCCTCACAGCCGGGAGCCCTCATGCAGCCCCAAAAATGACACTCTTCCCACCACGCTTGACGGAAGGCAAGACCTCACTGTCTTTGTGCCCCTCAACTGGTTGCCGTCACAAATGCATGACACCATCTGAACCAGATAAGTTTATCTTGGCCTCATCAGACCACAGGACACGGTTCCGGTAATTGATGAACTTAGCGTTATTGTCTTCAGCAAACTGTTTGCGGGCTTTCTTGTGCATCATCTTTAGAAGAGGCTTCTTCTCTGGGACGACGGCCATGCAGACCAAGCTGATGCAGTATGAGGCGTACGGTCTGAACACCGACAGTCTGACAGCAATGCAAACGTCTGGACACGTGCCTCCGTGCTGCAGCTCAGTTTCAGGATGTTTGCGATCTTCTTACAGCCTCGGCCATCTTTATGTAGAGCAACAATTATTTGGTCCGGATCCTCAGAGAGGGCTTTGCCATGAGGAGCCATGTTGAACTTCCAGTGACCAGTATGAGAGAGTGAGAGCGATAAAGCAAAACTTAGCAATCCTGCTCCCCATTCACACCTGAGACCTAGTCATACTAACGTGTCACATGTCACTGGTGTAGAAAATGGCTAATGGGGTTAAATTTGGAGATTCTCACTTCGGAGTGCACTCACTTTTGTTGCCAGTGGTTTAGACATTAATGGCTGTGTTAAGTTCATTTTAGGGGACAATTTACACAACTATACAAGCTGTTCACTGACAGCTTTGTATTGTATCAAAGTCTCATATTTTTAGTGTTGACCCATGAAAAGACAAGACATTTACAAAAACGTGAGGAGGGTACTAACTTGTGAGATACTTTATATACCCGTATTCAACCTAATTTGATAAAGTGCACAAAGAACATATCTTTTGATGTTTAAAGAGACGCAAACCTATTAAACTCAAAAGAAAGGACGACCCTGGAAACTGAACACCCCCCGGAAACAAGAAAAAGGGGAAACTGATTTCTTCTGATTCTCACATCTAAGACCATCATAATATTGTCTGAAGACTATGACAGATGCAGACTTTTAATGCTTTTAAATGTAAAAAACAGATTTTACAGTGAGAATGAAAGGTAATTAAAATGTAGATATTTTTCTAAGAGAAAGCGATCTGCAACAAAACACTGATAAATAAAGAGCTCATTTGATTCATACAGAAACCTAAACTATTAGAGGAACTACAAGGATGGCAGCTGAGGGATACGGGGTGCTTGAACTTTCAAAGAGCGGGTCAGAAGGAGGCTCTTTAGCTTACTGCATGACTATTAACCAGAAATTATGTGTTGTATAGAAAAGGTTCATTTGTTCATACAAACCACAAATAACAGCAACAAATTGGCTGTTTTTATTGCTACGGACAAACAATCCTGACACCAAACCATAATTGCAGAGAACATAAATGTAGCCAAAATAGCACCAATAACACAACCATTTCATTAGAAATGTGCACATCATCATATTTAATAAGACAGTATTTCAGGACACATGCAGAAAAAAAAAAAGAGATCTGTGAAACAATATATCAGGAGCCGATTCTTTTTTTAAAACAGAAACTTTATTAATTTACAGACTTCCTGAGCAGCATTGAAGTGTGTGGAAAATTATTGAATTTGCCCATTTCTCTTAGCTATGTAAGTAGGGGAAATAAAATACATAATGGAATATACCATTTGGATTTAAGTAGACTTTATTACCCGTCACATTCTCCATCATTCATCCATCTTCCCGTTCATTTGTTTGTATGTCCATCCACTCGCCCACCCATCCAACAGTTTATGTTTCTCCAGGTTTCATGTTACAATCCCAAACACTTTAAATATAGAATGTAACAAAAATCAACAGGGGACCTTTGTATTCATACGTCAACAATTGGCTCAAAAAAACAGACAACTCTGAAAAAGAAGCTAGAAAAGGGTTGAAAGATGACAAAAAAAATGTAGGAACCCAGTGTTTGCAGAGCAAATAATGGTTTAATTTAATTAGTGAATGTTTTTTTTTTTTTTACACAGTTTATGACATCTATCAGTTATACTAAAAAATAAAAAGTAAGAATCAAGTGAGAAATCTGAAAACACAGAACATGCTGAAGAGAGAATATGAAACCAAATCTGGAGCCAACCTTCTAACTCCATAAGATGCGTGTGAACTAAGTGTTGCTGCATCTTTCTCTTCAAGACAAAAAAGGAAAATGAGTCTAAAGTTTTATCTGCCACCCCATTGACAATGCTTCCAGTCATCCTTTGTAATTCCAAACACAGACTCGCCCATTTGCACAACAAATCCCATTCGTGCTGAATGTTGGGGGTAGAAAGGCAATAAAAGTGAGTATGTTCAAATTGCTTTAGCCTCGAGACATGTCAGTGGGATAAAGTGAAATAAAACCTCTGTGTGATCACAAAAAGCCCGGCATCACACGCTGCATTTTTGTTCTTACTTTGTTCTCTCCATGACAGAGTTTTAACCAGAGCAGACAAAGAGTGTGCCTTGATGTGTGATCAGCGCTGAGACACGTGAATGTGCAGACTGAGAGGACACACCTTTCCTTTGGTGCTAAAGAATGAAAACGGGGTCACTTGTTACTCTCATCTGCTCGCTGTGAATAACAGAGGCATCAACAAAACAGAAGCATGCCTCAAAGCCCATCTCTGCTAAAACATGTCCCCAGTGACCCCAAACAGAAAAAAAGCAGATAGCTAACTGCTTAGTATATTAAAGTATTTCTGATTCTGAGTCTTGTTAATCTGGTGTTAAATACTAATTAGAATCATCTTTGGGAGTTTGTGAGTAAGTACCTTTTAATTAAGCACTAGGGTATAGTAGCTAATTTTACAATGGCTAACAAAAGCCAAAAGAGGAGAGAAGATGTCCACATGGCAACTATTAGTGATGCACTTCATAAATCAACTAGAAAAATTGTTTAAGTGAAGACTTTAAGAAGTGCCATTTAAAGTTTGCCATACGCCATAAAGAGGACACGGCACACACGTGGAAGAAGGTGGCCTATCAGAACCATCCAAAACTTTTGGCAACATGCGAAGAAAACTGCTGTAACAATGCACGTCACCCTAAACACACATCATCCACATGGTGAAACACGGTGGTGGCGGCATCATGCTGTGAGGATGTTTCTCTTCAGCGGGGACAAGGAAGCTGGTCAGAGGTCATGGGAAGGTGGATGGAGCTAAACGCAGGAATAATACCTGTTAGATGCTGCAAACGACCGGAGACCCTGAAGATACAGTGGGTCCGACAATGGAGTGGTTTAGATCAAAGCATACTCAGGTAAGGCCCAGTCAAAGTCCACATCTAAGTCTAACTGAGACTCCGCTGCAAGATGTGAAAACTGCTGCACAGAGAGGCTCTCAGTCCACCACAATAGACCTTGAGCTTTTTGAAAACAATAGGGTAAAAAATTCAGTTTCAAGGTGTGCAAAAGCAGGTAGAGACACACCCAAAACACAGCTGGAACTGCAGCGAAAAGGAGTCTACAGCATTTTGACTCAGGGAGGCTGAATGCAAACAGGATCCTCAAATTTCAGATTTTCATCCCTAAACAAGAATTCACTAACCCCCAGTCGGTCGAGGCAGATGACCGTTCCCACTGAGCCTGGTTCTGGTTCTGCTGGAGGTTTTCCTCCCTGTTAAAGGGGAGTTTTCCTCTCCACTGTCGCTTCATGCATTCTCTCAGTATGAGGGATTGCTGCGAAGCCATCAACAATGCAGACGACTGTCTACTGTGGCTCTACGCTCTTTCAGGAGGAGTGAATGCTGCTTGTCAAGACTTGATACAGTCTGCTGGGTTTCCTTACATAGGAAACCTGTTTTAACCAATCTGTATAATTTGATTGAATTTGTCTTTCTAAAGTTCCTTGAGATGATGTGTTGTGAATAGGCGCTATATAAATAAAACTGAATTGAACTTCACATGCATGGATTATCACGCCCACGTTGATCTTTTGCATTGCATCCCAGTAAAGTACATTAAAGTTTGTAACTAACGGGAAGAAATCCGTATGTGAAAAGGTTTAAGGCATATAAATACTTCTGTAATGAACTGCAAGTCAGTAATCATGTGTAACAATTAGCATTTTCTTCTCAAATGTTTCAGAAGCTGTTTGTGAATCATTCTTAAACGAAGAACTCAACTAAACTAAATGTGTTCACTGTGTCTCTTACTTAAAACACTTCTTCTAGCAGACAGAGCTTTCAGACAAACCTCTCACCTACAATACAACATGAACATTTAGCTCACAAGCAGAGACTTATGGTGAAAACTACAACTCTCGCTGAAAGCTTTCAAGTGTCTGGAGAAGATCCTTGACAATGTGAGATGGAGCGAAGTTTGGAGGACACTAATGTTTTTGTGCAGCTCAGAGGTCAGCTGATGGCTGCTGCTCAAATCAGAGCTGTAAAGATTTCTGCTGAGGCTCTTAGATGTCTGCCGGCGAGACAGAAGTGCATCACGCAGGAGACCCTAAATGAGGTCAGGAAGAGGGCAGTGAGATATTCTACTTCACTTCACATATTGGGTAAAAATTACTGTAGCAGAAAACACTTCAAGTATAGATTATAGAAAAAGACTGAAAGCAGCTGAGGTCAAACAGCAGCTAAGCAGCTGGTTGGGGGTCAGACGTTTTGTTGCAACAATCCAGTCTGTTCAGCAGGCCAACAGCTTGCGGTGCGACGTGGTTTATCATTCTCCAACAGTGACTGTGCTTACTTTAGCCGTGACCTGAGATGATTCAGTGTGCTGATGGAGCGGGACTGCAGATGTACAGACCTAACAAAGAGGTGTGTGTGTGTGTGTGTGTGTGTGGGAGGAGCTGGAAATAGACAACACATTCAGCATGCGGCCGCTCAGCCGCTCGTATGTGAATCATTCATTAGCGCCTTTGAGCAGAGAGCGATACAAAGATCACATGCCTCCTTCAGAGTTCAGTTTACCTGACCATCCTCATGCTAATATCCAATATGAATAATGTACGCACAAACAAATGACTTCTAGCAGATTTACCTCGTTAAGCTCTTGGACGTTTTCACATGTTACAACCACAAACCTGTTGTATTTTCTTGGGATTTTTATGATGGACCTAACAAAAATTTGCATAACATAACATTGAAAGGGGAAGGAAAATGATTTGTGATTTTTTTAATTTACAAGTAAGTCTTTTTGGTATTTTGGTATTTTAAAGACTGACATTTCGCTTTGCGCAAGTAGCTCAAGCTCAATCAGATTGTGGACAGAAATGTTAAAGTTTCATCACAGATTCTCCATTGAATCTTTGTTGGAACTTTGACTAGGCCATTCTAACACACGAGTATGCTTTGGTCTTAACCGTTCCTTTGTAGCTATGGGTGTGTGTTTAGGGTCTTTATTGTCCTAGGGCAAGGTGAACATCCACCCCAGTCTCTTAACATAATTTCTTTCAGGACTGCCCTCCATCTTTCTTCATCTCTGACCAACGTCCATGTGTCTGCTGGAGAAAGGCATCCCCGAGCATAATACTACCACCATGTTTCACCACGAGGACGTTGTGTTCGGCGCGATGTTCAATGTTAGGTTTCTGCTGAGTTTTGCCTCTCGGCCAAAAAGTTCAGCTCTGGTTTCATGTGACCATTGGCCATTTCATTGGTCTCCATGGTGCTTTAGTTTGTTCACTAATGTTCTCTAACGAACCTATGAGGTCTTCACAGAACAGCTGGATTTACACTGAGGTTATATTACACAGAGGTGGACACTAGTTGGGTCACTTCTGAAGCCAACTGGCTGTACCATTTCTTGGTGAGTAGTAGAGTAAAGGGGATTGATCCTAAATTCCCAACCCTCTTTTCAGATTTCTTTTTGTTTAAAAAAAAAAAGAAAAAAGAATTGAGACAGTCCTTCCATTCATTAAATCATTTTACCTGCATTTCCACAATCATGCACTACTTTGTGTTGGTCTATTACATAGACTACCAATTAAATACCTTGAGGTTTGTGGCTGTAACAGGACAAAATGTAGAGAGGTTTGAGTGCATACATGAAAGATGAAGAGAATCACTACAGTATTCAGCGTGGGTTCCAGCTGGTTATATGAAGAAACCCGAAGGACCATAAATATGCTTCAAAAGCCAACATGCTGTAGTTTTTCTAAACAGGGAATAGATAGATGGGTAGCATTGGCGCTACTGCTGCTCTTCCACGTGCAGACAGCATCACATTAAAAATTAAAGACAGAGAGCAAGCCAAGTCTCCACAACGTGAACATCTCACCGCTGAGGGCTGTTTAAGCTGCTGACAGTCAGCTGCATCGCTGTGTTACGTCATTTACCTCAACAAGCTGTTTCTCTTTCAGGTATTATAAACAAAGCGTGTACATCTTGACCGTCTGTTTCTTGTCGATAGCTTTAACACCACAAGCGTGTTAGCACCAATGTGTGTCAAACAAAGGCCATTTTTACACAGCAGCGCTTCAGCTCTGGCTCATTATTGCTCAAATGCCACGAGATCCTTAGAGTATCTGTTATTACCAGGGGCCTTGATTATAATATCCTGGCTCCGTGTGCTTAAATAATTCAGCAAGCCTGGGAACATCTCGTCACTCTGAAACCCCCACCCGAAAAAAAAGAAAAAAAACGAAAAAAACTGCTTTTTTCGGCAGATACAAGAAAAGAAAAAATCTGCTAAACCTCATTATCAACTCTACCAGCTGTCTTAGGTCGTGCGGGTTGGTTACATTTGTTGGAAGTGAAAAGCGGACAGATCATGTGGCATCTTCAGAGAAAGCTCAGTGTAAATCCTCGCTGAGCTGACTCATGAGAAGCCTTCATGATCCACTCACAACTGCCTCATTACCTTCGAGCAGACACGAAGAATAACAGCCTGAAATGTCATTACGTGCGCCGAAGTTGCAGACAAAGAGTTTCTATTTTCGTGATGAACTATTTTGTGCCTTGAACCAGCGGCAAGCTGCAACATTACAAACTCAGCCACTCCTTAATGAGATTACATGGGCATTAGCGATGCAGCAAAAACACGCGGCAGACCTGCGAGGGCCACAGCGAGCCCCATAAATATATTGTAGTAATGCGGTTAACTGATCTCACGATGTCAGCATGCTGACAGAGCCAACGGTATCCAAACAAAGTCACCCTTCTAAGGCCTGGCTGTGTGTACACGCCAAACATTCCTTGCTCTCAGCAGCTTTTTAGACGTTTCGGACCAGAAAGAGGAGGAGTCCTGTTTCCTGTAACTGGGTTACAATTTCTTATTAGAGTGGAACAATGAGTGGTTATCTCATTTCTAAAAAAAAAAAAAAAAAAAATGTTCTCATTAGTCCCTCATGAAGTCACAACCTTGAACAGGTGAGGTGAGGGACACTGGACATCTTGTTTCAAACCGTGGTAAAAGCCTGCATCTTGGAATGTAATAAAAGTTCGTAGCCAAAGCACTTCTCTGTGGCACCATATCTCCTCAGGAATGCCTCAAAGAACGCGCCAAAGAGTCTGAAGCGCTTTCCCAGCCTCCACACTACCCAGATGCCAATTGAGTTCCATCTGATGGGGTTTCTGGGTTGTACGTTTAATAAACACACAACTTTACATTTCAGGAGGGCCAGAAGATTATTTTTAGCAAGTGTCCAGGTGTCAGATGTTTAAGGACACCCTCCGGATGTTTCAATCCCACCCAATGGCAACATAAAGCTCTTTTCTCTAAATGGAGAATATACCGATATAAAAGGAGCTTGGTTGGACCAGGATCTGCTGAGTTTAAGGGCTGACCCAATGCCATCTTCAAGAAACCTGTTTGAGATTATTTGAGCTTTGTGACGTGGGAAAAAAAAACAGTATAGTTGCATAATGACAACAAACAATCTTGATTCTTGAATGAGGACTAAGCTGTAATCAGACACAGCTCTATGATCAACGACACGCCAGTGTGTTGGTGCTCAAACAACACCGACTAGCAGAGGAATGGACTCCCCTAGATGCCTGAAGGTGTGCTGCGGTATCTGTCCACAAGACGTTAGTAGCAGGTCCTTACAGTTATGCAAGTTGTGAGGTAGAGCTTGATACTCGAGATCTGGGGATTTCGGCAACCCGGTCAACGATCCAAAGCTTGATGTTGTACGCCTCAAACTTTTGCTGAACCATGTCTAACTTGTTGAAAGGTGCAGGAAGAAGCCACTCCCATCAGGGAGTTTCAATGAAAGGTTGCGCTTGGTCTGCAACCTCACTCTGGTAGGTGATGTATGTGAAAGTATCATCCACATTGATGGCAGGAGCCAAGGTTCCTCACCAGAACCTAACACAAAGCATCACACTGCCTCTGTTGGCTTGGTTCTTTCCCCCAGTCCATCCTGGTAGCCTGTGTTCTCCAGGTAAGGAACGAACTCGCAACCACTCCTTCCCAAGAGAAAAGAAAACCAACTTGATCAGACCAGGCCGTCTTTTTCTAATGCCTCGGGGTTCAGTTCTGATGCTCACAAACACCTTGTTAGCTCTTTCAGCAGTAGACAGGGTTCAGCACGGGTATCCTTACTGCTCTGCTCCCATTTAGCCCCCCTGTGCAACAAACCATGATGTGCTGCGTAGTCTGACATCTTTCTATTAGAAACCAGCATTATGTTCTTCAGCAGTCTGAGCCAGTAAAAGATAATTGCAGCCGTGAAGATTGTAAAACACACCCCTCTCCCACACACCCCGCCTACATACGTGCAACTCGTCCACTGCCTTTAGGGTTAGAGGACAGGGGGAGGCGCATTTACCGGGGGACGTGTTTTCTGGTGGCTGGCGTTGCAGCTATACCTCATCTAATGAACCTTTTGCTCCAAAACGTACAGACCCAACTCCATTGCTCGTTCGCTAAGGTACCTAGTTGCATGTGATTGATACTGACTTCAGCAAACCCAGAACAACCCAAAATAGCTGCAGTTCTAAAAATGCTCTGACCCAGTTGTCTAGCCATCAAAAGTAGGCCCTTCTCAGACCCTTTCAAATTCTTATGCTTGACCATTTTCTTTGCCTTCTAACTCATCGACTTTTTGGACAAAATGTTCACCTATATTCTATATTCCCACCCATTAAACGGGGGCAAATAATAGACTAACATTGTTATTCGTTTAAGCGCTGATTAGTCTATTTCAGCAAGGATTTCTTTCATACCTGCACTTTATTTTGTGATTTTTTTCTTACTCTTCATGTGAAAGGGCATTCAGATGTTTCTTACTGAGCGTTTGGCGAAAAGAAAACTTTGAGGGACAAAACAAAAAGTAGACAAAAACAACAGGGAAGTGTAAAAAAACTACGTGTAAAGAACAGAGCTATAATTACACTGACCTACTATCTGCTCATCGGATTCCTTTATAAAGTCATCTAAAGCAGGCACGCCACGCCTACTGAGCAAAAAACAGGTACAGCCTGCAGGCCTAGGATGCTGCCCTTTGAAGACTTCCAGAAGCCGACCAATCAGAATTGAGGTCAGCCTTAAAGAGACAGGAGCCACAGTTTGTTTTAGCAGATTGATTTGAACAATGTAAAAAAAAAAATAACACCAAACAAAGCTGTGTGGCTTTAAAATGCATGTCAATTTAGTGAGCTTTCACTACAGACGTGAGCGAAAGATATTCGTCTGCACTTTCATCTAAAGGACAAAGAGTTAGTGAGTGAATCTAACATCCTGTTAAAAACTGGCACCGCCTCGTTCAATTTCACCATAAAGGCAAGTCCCTGTGACCTCACAAAACAAACATTTACCTCTTTACTATCATGACCCGATACCTACAATACGAGTCAACTTTTCCACCTATTTTCTGCCAAAAATAGCCCTTTAGTGCTTTGACAGGATTACATCATAACAAGGTAGGGATTCATGGAGCAACACAGCTCTCGATGACTCCTCCGTGTCACATGCTTGTGTGAGATAGGCAGCAGCATGAGGCAGCAGGTGGAATTTCCCCTTTTCTCTCCTTCCCCTGTGACGTCATGCTCAGTCAGTTGGCTGCTGCTGCCTAGCAATGGAACATGTCTGACAAGGTGATAGTCAGGTGTGAAGAAAGAGAGAAAAAAAACTAGGGCTGGTTTAACAGCAGCGTATGGTTAGGGAACTTTACAAAACAACACTTCCCCCTCCTCGCTCTTAACAGAAATGAGGCGAGCAAATGGTATTTTTTTTACACGTAGAAAGGGGAAGTTCAATAGTTTTATTTCTCTTTTCACAAGCTAGTTCCTTGCCTTTCTGCAAGTGGTTTGAGGCTTCAGCCATCTCATGACTGTTTGTTTAGTCAGAGCATATGAACATTGCCACCTTGTGGTTATTCTTAAGATGCCAAATGGCCTTTAATTGCACATACTGAACATGACAGAGACAACACAGATTCGTCTATATGAAATAAAATATAAACAAGTTAATTTATCTCAGCTAATCTCATATTAAATGGATTTATTGCAGACAGAGTGGCACATTTCAAGTGTCTCTGGTCATTTTGGCTTACAGATAAAGAAACACCAAAATCCACTTTCTTGTGAAATTTAGACATTACATAAGTGTATTATTTTTTTTAAAGGTCATGTACAGTATATGCACCCAGTAGAATACCTGGCTAGGTCTCCTTTTGCATCAATTGCTGCCTTAGCTATGAGTGACATGGAGGCAATCAGCCTAAGTTTAAGGAAGCCCGGCTTTTCTCCATCATTTTCTCATTTGGCTGGCCAATCAAAAACAACAATACTGCAGTCATTAAACCAGGTATAGGTACTTTTGCCTGTGTGGGCAGGTGCCGGAGCACGAATGGCACTGAAACGTCCTGGTAGACGGGTGTGTTGACTTTGGGCTTGATAAGTCCATCCGTTCCAAACTTGAATGTGCTTTGCTTCATAAGCATTGTAGATTCAGCACCTTTGCTGACCAACGCTTTTTTCTTCCACCAAACTTTCTCCCAATATGACTGGGTAAAATATGCTGCAATCACAATGACCGCCCAAGGCTTACCCTTCTTGTGGAGGGTGTCAATGACTATCTGCTGGAAAGCTTTTAAGACAGCAGCCTTCTCGTTGATGGTGTAGGCCATAACAAAAGAAAAAGCTGCAGCATTTCCCATCTCCTGTAAGGCTTCTCTGAAAGCATCTGTGGAACTGGAGTGCTGCTTTCTGCATGGGATAAAAGCCCAGTTTTCTTTTTGTGGAGTTGAATCAATATCAAGGCCCATTAAGGCAGGCGGGTACATCTTCAGCAAGAAGAGGTGTCTGATGTCTGAGGACCCCTTCGCCGTGAAAAAGAGGAAAACGACAGGCCTTCGCTGTTGTCCTTGGTCATCAGGACAAGCCTCTGCAGCTCAGACTGCTGCCAAAGACAAAACGGTGCCAGGATAAGGAGGATACCGGGAATTGCTTTGGCCTTAAAGCACACAAACACACACACACACACACTACTGGTCCATATCAGCGAGGCTCTTTTTCTCCAGACTGAAAGCTATCAAAGCAGAAAGGAATGGGGCAAAGGAGGGGCTAATGTGTGGGCAGCAGTGTGGCAAGACGTTCCTAAAACAAGGGCAAACCTTTGAAACAAACAGGATGACTTCATGCCGGAGTATATTTGGAAAGTCTTGATAATTGTTTTTAGGGGACTGAAGTTTCCAATTATCCACTGGCTTCTGCCGGTGTTCCCACCACGGGAAGACTTCAGAGGGACAGGCGGAAGGGAGGGTTGGTGCGGGGCCGGCGGGTCGGACTGCTGGTCCTCTCTCCAGTGGGACGGTAAAACTAACATTTTGTAACTCTCTTCCCTTCCCTCTGCGTCACGGCTGCCTGCTCTGAAGTGAGCAAGCCTGGCCAGCCAATGAGACAGTGTTTGTCCGTCCCAGGATACAAGCATCTCAGCCCAAAAATGTAAACATCTGGCAAACATTTTGACTCCCCACAGATTAGGGTGGATGAACAGTATGAAAAAAAAAAAGAAAACGATCCTGCCCAGCATTGCCGACATGCATTTGTAGAAAACATCAAGCATTCTTTTTTTTTTTTTTTCCCATACTTCTAATCAAGTCTCTGAGGCTCATCCTCGCTGGTTTTCTCCCATTACAGTCAATAAGCTCAGCCAGGAATGGTCTAATGGAACGAGTGGCACACTGTGCGTCATCAGTGGCTACTAATAGTTTTGTTTTCTTGTTTTTAAGCCAAATAAAGCTGGAACATTGACTATGTAACTTCTAATAATGGAAACTTGAACTATTCTATATTTTCTCACATTGCAAATGTATTTTTGGAGGGATTTGTCTGGGCACTGTTGACCTGACAGAAGGCGAATTAGAGTCTCATGTCTCCTTCCACAACAACCAGCTTTCTTGTCGTTGTGGAAAACAAGAACATTCCCACAGCATGATACTGCCACCACCATGTTTTCGTGACGGTCGAGATGTACTTTTGTGGGAAAAATCAGGACCAAAGAAACTTGGAGCGTGTTTTCGGCTCTTCACAAAACAGCTGCATTTACAACACGATTAAGCTAAACACACGACTCCATGGCTTCTCAAAGTTAGTTGCGCTGGATTTTATTTATTGGAAATAGAGTAAAGTGGGGGTTGGGGGCGGGGGGCTGAATACAAATAAATCCATGGACAGCTTTTCAGGGTTTTATTTCTTAAAACCTATTACACACTACATGCATTTTAGTTTATCAGCTAAACTCTCATTGTAATACACTAAAAGCCGCCGTCATCGTCCTCATCATTTATTGTCCCTAAATGTGAAACAGAATGCAACAGGTCTTCCGGAAATTACAGTAAAGCACTAAAAGACTCGACTCACATCCAAACCTTTCACAAGATAAAAATCAGCAAAACATTATGGCTAGAACGTGACAAAAATGTGGAAAAGTTCAAGGGGAATGAATATGTTTGCTGTCTCTGACCTGGTCAACACAACTGTATATCTCTCGTAACAAAACACTCCCTTTCAAATCATGAACAACTAGGGACTAAACAACTGCTGTATTCTTCTGTGGCTTGTGACTGCTGGTAGAAGTGCAGACCTTTCAGCCTGGTCTCAGTGCAGTCACATGCCAGCTGACTGACACAAAGGGGAGTCACTGTAATCTGTGGAGTAGTGTGGGGAAAGTCCTTCAGGGTGGTGCGCTCCAGGCGGCAATTAATAACATCTTTTTCATCTCTGTCACATTTCTTTCTGTAGTACAAAGTGGCATTGCCGTTAACACCATCCTCTTTATAGCAACTTATTCCCGGACAGAGGCAATATAAAAAGTAGAGCCACTTTCCATCAGTCACGCCAACATTAAACATTGTTGTTTTTTGGTTTTTTTTAGATCCTGTTTGTACTTACCTTGCGAGAAGAAGTCATCATCTGAGGCTTTTTCTACAGCTACTTCAGCGGCTCTCCTCAGGAAAAACCGTCCAAAGGCATAATGATCCCTTGTAGCGCGACTCTGGAGGCTGTAACGGTGCTAAAGCTACATCATCGCTCAGGCAGCCGCCAGATTGTACCCTCCCGCCGCTGCTTTCCTTCGCTTCCTGACACAAGGTCGTGGTTTTCTCCGACAGAGGCTGCTGATGCGTGGGGAATTCCTGGCAGTCACATTTTCCTGGGAAACAATTTTGCCCGACAACAAAGTTTGGTAAAACCCCTGGAAGTTCGTCAGCTTGCTCTGGGTGGGCAGGACAGGTTCAGCCGTTGACATGAAGTTAATTTATTTATTTATTTATTTATTGGTTTTTTTTTTTTACATCATGTCCCGTTTCCTTTAAAAGTACGAAATGAAAAAAAAGGATGGATGTTATTTCATAAACGGGAGCGTTCACGTCAAGCAGATTAGACAATAAATGCGTTTTATGAAACGTTAGGCTACTCACTCGCATGTGCACATTTACAAATAGGTGACCTCCGACGCGTGATTTTGCGGAAGAAAAATGTCGCTTGCGCCAGCTTTGCTCGCCTATACTCCGCTGACTCTTTAGATTTGGCACAGGGAGAACCAGCTGCTGGTAATGTGCATCTTCCGGGAATGTCCAAGCTCATAGGATGCGGTTAACACACGATCATTGTTGAGCGGGCGGGGTCTATGTCGTTTATTATTTGGATACGATATATATGGGATATCTGAATAAATGTGCGATGGATAATGAATGCCGTTGTGCAATAACTCGGATAATATTTAAACACATTTAATTTAGGGAGGAAAAAAGTTTGTTCCCATACCGGGAGTCGAACCCGGGCCGCCTGGGTGAAAACCAGGAATCCTAACCGCTAGACCATATGGGAACAGTTGACTGACGAGTAATCCAGCGGACTTTTTTAAAAGGGTCTGTATGAAATGATGGCGTTTTCCTTTCGTTTTGTCCATATTATACGTCATTTTGCTAGAATTATATTATTGAAAAGCTCATTCGATTCAGTAACTCAATTTACTAAATGAAGCACATTTCATAAATTAATTGCACACAGACTGGTGTTTTCAAGCATTTCTATCCGTTGATTAGGACGATTTTCCACTTACAGCTATTGAAAACACGACATTTAAAGTTAGAATGACACATCAGACCAATAAAAAAAAAAACATTACAATACAGAAATACGGGCCTAATTAAATGTGCGTTTTATACCTGCTTAAAGGTTGTCATTCAAATTGTACTTCTAATTTGACTAGTGTTGCAATGCAAATTATAATTAATTAAATATTCAAATTAAAAAAATACTTTATTAATCCCAAAGGGAAATTAAATACCGGTGGGGGTTTCATCAACAAGTTGTTGTAGATGGTGATGGCTACAGGCAGGAAGTATCTCCTGTAGCGGTTTGTCTTAGCGGATCTTCAGAAGCCTCTGACTAAAAACGCTGTTGTTACCGATGAAGAGGATGTTCAGGGCGGTTCATAATGTTTTTAGTTTTATGAAGAATCCTTCATTGCAAAGACATCTCTAGAGGTTCTAGAAGGGTCTCAAGAACAGGTGCTGCTTTCTTAATCAGCTTGTTGAGCTTCTTTGAGTTAGTTGCTCTGATGCTGCTACCCCACTAGATAATGGCAGACGAGATCACACTCTCCTTAACAGACTTATAGGAGATCTGCAGCATCTTGCTGCAAAACATGAAGGACCTAAACTTCCTCAAGAACTACAGTCTGCTCTGTCCCTTCTCATAAACAGCTTCAAAGTTGTGTCTCCAGTCCAGTTTGTTGCTCAGGTGAACACCAATGCATTTATACTTCTCCACCACCTCCACTTATTCTCCTAGTATGGTAATAGTCTTAATCCTGTTTCTTCTGAAATCTACAATCATCTCCTTTGTTTGATCCACATTCAGAATGAGATGGTTGCTCCCACACCATGCCAAAAAGCGGTCCAACATCTCCCTGTGCTCAGATTCCTGTCCATCTCTGATTCATCCAACAACTGCAGAGTCATCTGAGTATTTCTGCCGATGACAGGAGTCTGAGGTATAAAGAATGAAAAGGAATGGTGGTACAGTCCCCTGTGGTGCTCCTGTGCTGCTGATTACCTGGTTAGACAAGCAAACCCTGCAGTCTTGACAAAATGTGGTCTGTTTGTCTGGTAGTCTGTGATCCAGGCAAATGTTGAATTTCTGACAAAGCAAATCAGGCTGAATTTTAATAAACGCTCTGGAGAAATCAAAGAACATGACCCTCACAGTGCTGTCTGACTTGTCTAAATAACAATTGGTTTGTTGAAGCAGCTGTATGATGGCATCTTCAACACTACACCAGAACTACACATCTAAGCATTCATCTCTTTCCATTACAGAGAACCCAGCCTATAAATTTTTGGAGTGTCATCCTGACTGGGCACCTTTGCATCTTGGGCACACAGAAGTCAAAGAAGCAACAATTTAACATAGGAGAAACAGACTTAAAGTGACCAAAGGGGACAGATCTGCACCTACAGCATCTCTGGATCTACCTGGTCAGATAGCAAACATGGATGAAACTGCAGCTCATTCTTAAAAGATGCTATGGTCAGGTATTACACGGGGCTTCCATGTGTGGCTGTGCTGATGGTTTAGCTATCTCAGCTTTTTTTCTGTTTACCACAGACTAGTTGGAAACATTCACCCTTCCAGATGCTGCTCCTAACTCTGAGGCTTCCCATCCATTCATGTGGAGAGGGTGATTGGATGTGTACGCAAATACACCTTACTGCGGGTGAATTTATCACTGAGCACGGTGATGCCATGTGAAGAGGAAGATATGCTTTTGACAAAATTGTGGCTGAGTGCTGTGACCAATATATGTGCCCCAATGTTGTTTTGAAACTGTAAACCATAAAAACCCAGAGGATAAATAATGGAAAACTTACTTGTTGTTGGCATATTTATTTAGTGAAGTAATTTAATAATTGGTATAAAGAAACGTAGCAGTAACTGGAACTAAACATCAAAAATGGCATGTGACTTGTCTGTACTAAGAAGTGGAAACGTGAGGAATGCAAGTGAAGACTTTAATGCTGACGTTGAAAAGCATCAAGAATTAAATTCTTTAGTTCCAATGTAGTGGAATCAGCAAGTTACCTGTGGCTGTAGACTTGAACACCAAAACCTCAAGGTAAAACGAAAGGCCGCAGGTGCATGAATTCAAGCAGCTAGAATAGCATTGCTGTGTGAGAGATTTGATTTGTGAATGAAACAACAGAAATAAATTCGGTTTTATTATTGTAACTATGACTAAAGAAACAGTTTAGATAGTTTTAGAAATATATTAAAGTATGCTTATGTGTAGTTTAACAACGTTGTGTCACGTTTCTAAGCCACTCACAATATGGCGGACGCGCTGACGCGCCGTCTATGGCGGCAACTAATGCTTATGCACATTTTACGAAACAAGTAGCCTAGTACCATCTTGTGGTTTCCTCCTGGTACTACATGTCAAAAACCATATACGCTATTATTCTATTAGAACAGTTTCGCCTTTTGATTAAGCTTCGAATAAATGGCGTCAGCTGACAAAGAGAAAATCCTAACAAATATAAATAAGGGCGAGTAAAAACGACTAAGTCATGAAAGGTCACCGAATGCTTTTTGCTTCCCCAACATAACGAAACATGGTAGCAAACATATGACGTCATTTATGTGGAGCGATTCAAGTGACAAGATAGGGGACATCAACCGATGTACAAAATAATGTAGTCAAACGAAGAAGCGGTTTAATTTACTTTACACGATAAAATTTGTTATAGGTTGTAATCTAACTTTATTTAGACTACACATTTGTGGTTTCGTTGCCATAGAATCCTAAAATGTATGAGTAATAAAAAGCAGTTGCCCCTCTGTAGTGCAAATGGTATCGCCGCAGACGAAAGGCAGCCAAGTATTTGTCAAACTAGTAGGGATCGTTGGCTTGGCTGGCCAGCTAGGAGTTGAGGAAATATAACACCAGAAGAAACACCTTTCTATTTTTTCAGCCGTCTGTTTGTTGTTTTTTTTAAGCTTTATCTTGTTTTTGAGTTAGCAGAATGTCAACCCCAGCACGACGACGTTTAATGAGAGACTTTAAACGGTGAGTTAAAGGAAAACAACAGAGAAGTAGCTAACAACATTTAGCATTCTGAAGCTAGTTTTTTTTTTTTTTTTTTTTTTAGCATTAGCTCAAGTGACAACTGCCACGAAAACCGCAAAATATCGGCGAAGGCTAGCTAATTGTTAACGAAAGTTAAACTCTCGTTTGTATTAGTTGCTCGTAATTAGTTCAGTTTAAGAATTACTGGGCTGTAACGTTTGCCAACAGGTCCCCCTCTGCCGGCGTAAGCAAACCTGACGGTTTTTGTAACGTTCAGGTTGTGTAATTCGGGATCAGTGTCCGCTTCGGAGGACGCACGGGCAATATTTCGGTGTGATTTGTAACAGTAAAGCTTTTTCTACGTATATTTGAGGCCGCTAGCTGTAGTATTGCAACACATCGCTCTCCGTATGATTCCTGGAGACTTGAACAGATGTACGGATGTAGTTCAAGTCAGCGGCCAGATGGCCTCTGAGCTGGAGGAAAGATTTAGGTGCCCCGTCCTAATGCTTCTTTCTATCCCCGGGCCATGCCAGATCATCGCTTAAGATTGAAGGTCAGCAACCATCTGCCATGTAGAGACTGAACACCTGCACGGACTAAGCACGTCTACTTGGTTAACCCACATATGCTCCTGTTAGAGAGGTCCATAGTTGATCTGATTCAGTTTGGCCCACAGTGGAAATCTGCCTTTTACATTTTTCTTTAACGCGATCAGAAAGCTTAACCTGTTATATTAATCACTTGGGCCTTTAGATAAACGCGGAGGGTGCTAAAATAAGCGCGTTCACAAGTTAAAAGACCCCAAATCACAGAAAAATTTAATTACCAATAAATAAATGAGCTGGATATCACCATGAAATGTTCAACAAACCCATTTATGAGGAGTTTAAGTATAAATATCAGTTGTCTTGTTTAGTAGTCCCTTTTCTTCAGACAAAAAGTCACATTTGTTATTTTTTATTAATAGTAGTGCTGCACAGTATATCACAAATGTATCTTTGAGTGCCGTATTAATGTCTCATCGAGCAGTTCGAAATGCAATCATTTCTGGCCGGTATAATGTAAGTCACACTTTTTGCATGCCAGCGTATATTCAGCCTGTTGCAGGGATTCTTTCTACAGTAAATGTGCGTAGCTGACACGGATAATAATGGTCGAGATGTTAAAGATCAAAGAGTGCTGGATGCACACATGAGAAACAAGAGCGGGGAGGAAGATGTGGATTTAGCACAAGTGATACTGTCATCGCAAAATTCATCTTTATCAACAACCCTAATTTTTACTATTGAAAACAGTGAAATTGTAGCAAAATCTGCCTTGAAACAAGAGTGCGACCATCTTAACGAATAAAAGGTCACATCTTGAAATCCGGCAATTAATTATTAGCTAGTGTTTGATAAAGTCTGAACCTTGTGCGCGCTAATTAAGCCTGTATTGTTATATCAAATCTGTGTTTTTGCTATAAAAGATCTTGATACATTTACCAGGCAAGTATTTGGTTGATTTAAAAAAAAAATCTGCTCATAAGTCTGGGAGAACCAAAATTTAAACAACAAACAAACTCAGGGTTTGTTGTGAACAGACTATAGATAAATAATGATATTCTGGGTAGTAACACAGTTCAGTTTGTTTTTTACAGTAGTGCTTTGTAATGCAATGGACTGTTTGGGATAAACTCCCCATATTTTATGCTCATTAGAAATTTCCCTTTGATCTGATGTTCTCACCATTGCGTCTGTTGGGCTTTAGAGGAAACATAACGCAGTAGTGATTGCTTTAGTTTCCGTATGAAGATATTCTGACATCATTGTGTTTGTGTTCAGGCTGCAAGAAGATCCTCCGGCTGGAGTCAGCGGAGCTCCGTCAGAAAACAATATCATGGTTTGGAACGCAGTCATTTTCGGGTAAGTGTATCCGATTGAGTCTGCTGCTAACGGATTATCTAAAGTAGAGAAGCGCCAGTCAATCAGCCAATCACTATTCAGCAGGCCAGAATGAAAAATCCTGTGGTTTTCCTGGTTTAAAAAAAAACATTAAACTAAGAACTCACATAAACCAGCAGTGTGTACATAAATTTTCTTTTCTTTTTTTTTAATTTTATTAAAATAACAGATTAAGGTTAGGCATATCCAGGGATGGAAATATAGGGATAATCCTGTAATTATTTTATTTTCTGTTAAATTCAAAACAACCAAGTAGGTAAATGGACCAGAACGAAATTCTCACTACTTGATGAATTTAGAGCAATCCTATAATGGGACTGACCCAAAAGTTTTAAGACAAAATGTGAAACATTGTTTGAGTGCTTTAATTTAAAACAGAAAAGAAAAACTCGTAAAATACTGATTACAGATAATAGCCTTTATTGTTGTATTGGTTTTAAATACAAAAACCACAGTGAAACCTTAGAATAAGCACTAACGAGCTTATAAATAGTGGGTTAATTGGTCGGGCTTTCTGCTTGTAGCTCGTCAACTTTAGTTTTAAAACAGCGTTACCTCAATAAGGGGTTTGGTGGCATACTTTTAGGCTCCACACAATGACCGTCTGTGTTTTTTGCTACCAAAAATATTCCCAAGCAGCCGAATCATCTTTCTTGTAGGTGTAGTGGTCGTCTTTCAGCACAGCTGGCCAGCTGAGCACAGTAACATATGAGTTAGCGGGCAACGTGCAAAGCAGCATACAGTGACTTGAGTCACGTTTTCTGGTACCTCATTGAAAATACCAATTATTTGGGGCTTTGCCTTGTTACCAGTAACTGGCCCCTCCCAGGATCTCTAACTACTTTTATTTGGTAAAATTCTTTAAATAAAGCGTAAACTGCAGGTCAGGCCTAAAGAAAGCCAGAAATCTGTATCGGCCAAGAAAAGCCCGATCAGTGCATCTGTAATAATCGTTTATTTTCTGCAGTCTGGAAGAAAGTCAGTTTAGTTTGTCCGTTATGTATATATCTCAAGCACCTTTTCCTCCTTTTGGCACCTTCACTGATTATAAGAGCCGATGTGACAAGTGAATTTCTCCACTGTGAGATCAATAAAGTCTACCTTATCTTATGTATAAAATTAAAATTCTCAACTTTACATTTAGTATTAGGATTTATATAATTGCAAATAATAGTAAAATAGGTGACTATCATTTTGTATTTAAGCACAATCAGCTAAAATGCAGAAGCAGGGTATGAAAAACAATTTGCAAACTTATTGATTAACTAACCACAATTGACTGTCGGTTTGAGTCCATGTAAAAAAGGATTTTTGCTGGTGTGGAGCAATAAAATGCTTGTTAACAGAATGACTTCAAGATACGACGTCAGCTAAGCTAAACTGATTTCCAAATCATGAAGTTTATGGTCCAATATCTCACAAGCATGCTGCTCAACTTTGTTCCCTACACCCTGCCTTTATGTTGTGGTCCAATACTTTTTTCTAAAAGATCTGGCGCATAATAAATGTTATTTATTTAACGTTAGAGAACGCATTTATATCGCTGTCATATATTAACCTTTTGATAACTAAAGAGTTACCCAGACTTTTGCAAAAATGTTTTCTAACCTATTTTGTGTCTTTTTATAGACCAGAGGGAACGCCTTTTGAAGATGGTATGTACTTTCCAAATCATTTCTCTTCTTAAAACACCAATACAGTAAGAGAATACCCTGATTCCCTTCTTGTTTTAAGGGTTTGCTTTTGTTTTTATCTAATTATTGTGTATGCCTGTAAGCAGAGACAAGAGTGTCTTGAAATTGAGGTAAATGTTACACAAAGCATTGAAGGTGGTATGTGTTTGGAAAGTGTTCCAAGTCTCAGTGCAAGTGGCTCTTTCAGTTGTTTACTGTAATAAATTCTGTTTAGGTTTTCAGTTTCAGCTTGTAATGTGTGATTTCTTGCTCTCAGGAACCTTCAAACTTACCATCGAATTCACAGAAGAATATCCAAATAAACCTCCAACAGTGAGATTTGTCTCCAAAATGTTTCATCCAAACGGTAAATTGAAACTTCCCTTTTTTACGCAAAGATAAATCTGGATTTCCTTAAATGTCAGATAACCTTACCTGAAAGCTTAACCTACCTAATGTTTTTTTTTTTTTTTTTTTTTGCAGTGTATGCAGATGGTAGCATATGCTTAGATATACTTCAGAATCGCTGGAGTCCAACCTATGATGTTTCTTCAATCTTAACGTCAATACAGGTAATACAACTTTCACATAAATGCTCCACCCGCCTATTTGAAGCTTTTGATATCTGCCGAACTGTAAAATAAAGGTGATCTCCGCCTGCGTGTGAAGTAACGGCGCCGTGTCATACAGCTTGACCTGAACCCTCACCAGCTGACGCTCTCTGTTGAACCTTTAGTCTTTACTGGACGAGCCAAACCCAAACAGTCCGGCCAACAGCCAAGCAGCGCAGCTTTACCAGGAGAACAAGCGGGAGTACGAGAAGAGGGTTTCTGCTATTGTTGAACAGAGCTGGCGTGACTGTTGACACTGGACCGCCGGCGCATGAACAGTGAGCCCAGGAACCGCCGACGCGACGGCCGGTCTTTAAGATCCTTCAGTATGTTTTTGTCCCCTTACCGTTGCTAAGTTTGTATGCTGTAGTGTTGTGGCGTTCACTGCTGCAGAACGCTGTTGTGTGATAGGAGCGGAGTTAAAAAGTTAATGTACCTTGTTATTTCTGGGTTACTTGCTATATGCCTTTTTTTTGTTTTTATTACTTTTCCAATATTCGATAGCCTCTCGCCTCTCAACTGTCACATCTCTTGGCGGCAGATGGGTTATACAGACTGAACGATGTGGACGGATGTTTGGTTTGTAAATACTGCCGGTTTATATTTACAGAAAATAAAGCTGTTCATTTTCAAAGGGCCCACGACAACAGAAACCCCGTTCCCCCACCCGTCCCTTTTTTTTTTTGTCTGCACATTGAAAGCCTTGGAGGGATAAAGAAATGACCAACATGGACGTCCGTCCCTCTTATTACTCAACAGATGCCTTTTGGGGTCAGTTTTTTAGCCTTTCCTGTACAGCCCCGCCTTTTTTTGATCTTGTTCGACTGTCTATGCCCCTCCTACGCCCCAGAAATGTGGGATTTTAGCTTCATACAGTGTCACAATAACTGTTTGGCCCATTTAGACCTGCCACTCATATGAGTTCACATTTTACCATATTTTGGAGGGTGCGTTACTTTTTAATGGGTTTAAGGCTGTGTGAAAAAAAAAAAAATCCTATAAGCATCCTATCTGACTACACTTTTGTCTGTTCAGTTTATACAACCTTGCACGGGTAACCCATGTTAACAAACTGTACATTCTCTTGTAAATAAAATAAATCTGCAATTCTTGATGGCTTTTTAATACCACAGCGCATGAATACAAGTGCATGACCCATTCATTACAGGGTGATTGAGGCTCACGCTAATGAAAACTACAAATTCAGTTTCTCAGAAAAGTTTAATTGGACACAGGTCTATAAAAAGGTTTTTAATGCAGAAAGGTTAAAGCTTTTCGGGAATGACTGCCAGGAGTGGCTGGTCAGAGTGCTGCATCCGACTGGATAAAAGGAAAGTTTGGTGGAAAGAAAAACGTTATGAGAACAGCTGCATAAGCATCATGGACAGCAGCAGCCTTGGAAAGATTGTGAAGCGAAGCCCGTCCAACATAACCTGATTCTCTCCAGATGGATTTCGTGTTGCAGAGCTCCTCGCATCCATTGGAGATGTATTTCAGAAGGAGGAGCCTTATCAAAACTCCTTACATATGATTGGATAAACCACTTGTCCGTCATCTTTACTGATGTGCTGCTACAACTAATCGCATTGAAACCAAGCCGTGACGCTGACTGTAGGGAAGCTCAAGCTCTTGCCAAACCTGGTCAGAAGAAGGGAGAAAACATCGCCACAAACACGCGAGCTACCACCATTTCATTCCAGCTAAGTCCTCTTTTCAGAGAAATTGTTTTTTATTCTATTTAGAAACCAAACTCCTGCAGTCTGGAGGAACAGAATGGGAGCTGCTGGAGGTCTTGGTTCCTTCATATTTACTGTTGTTGATTGACCTGCATTTCTGTATTAAGAATATTTTAACTTTTCATTCGCTGTAAGTCACAAATAACAGAATTCACATAAGTAAACACTGTGATGACTCTGAGTTCAGCTTTTTTTAAATGGATTAACAAATAAATTAACTAGACAATGATTTTCTAATTTACGCACAGGTATTTAAATGGACTAAGCTCAGCTTGATTATTTTACCTTTATTTACTGCAGCTGTGAAAAGAAGCAGACGGGTTGAGTGAACTCATACCAACAACCCTATTTAAGACCAGTCTCTACAGAAAGTTTTTTTTTTTTTTTTTGAATAATCAGAATAATCTCCACACGCCACCTTCCTGAATCCTGACGCTTTGTCACAGTAAGGCTGGTTAGCAAATGGCTACAGTTGGATTTTAAAGCCGCTTTAATCAAAGTCTTACATGAGTGAACGGTCTACAGTGTATCCAGACAAAAAGAAAAGCTGCACTTTTCTGCCGGGTTCATTAAACAGTCAAAACGGCGACGTCGAAAAAGCTCTTTTTGAATTGATAAGAACCGAACACGATCCCACGGAGCAGCTCGGGTGTAGAGAGACCGGAGACAAAAAGCTACTCATCATACAGTCCTCTGCTAATGGTGAAGGAATGCGCAGTCCTCCATGAAAACCTCCGTTTAATGAACTGTGTTGCAAATGTGTCCCACACAGGTACAGACGGCAGGTACTCCGTTCAGACCGGACATTAACATTTGTCCTGGCTGACCCAGTCACACGTGGCCTCCACTAAACACCGTGTGGTTTCCCTCAGCGAAAGGACCGAGGTTTAATAAACTGCAACGAGTTTGGGCCTTTTGATTATCTATTAGAACGTTTCTTTTTATTAGGAAGGACAGAAAATACAAAAATTAACGATTTTAAAGACAATCAGGTGAACAAGTCTGAATTTTATTTTGTATTCAGGCTCAAATAAATATACGTTCTTTGATATTTGGTTGATTGTCCTTTTTGTAGCATTCAATATCTGCTGTTTCCTGGAATTGATCCGGTTTTTAGGCATCTAAGCCTGCTTTTATCCATGCTGAACCCCGTTTTGATGCCCGTTTCAGATCTCTGTCCAGGATTCACGCTGAGGAAGAACTTTGCTTCGCCGTTCGCTCTGCGCCACGCCCCGGTACGCTTGGCAGGATGCTGCCACCACCGTGCTTCACAGCTGACAGCGACTACTCGTTTAAACATCGTCGCCACTGTTGACAGATACCCAAAATCTTTCTCCTGACTGCCCAGGAAATCTTTTTCTGCACAACACACCCGGTTTGTCCATTTGGGCAGTGGCAAAATTAATTTGAAGTTGACTCTTTCCTGAAACTGGGTTCCGGTTTATGATAGGCTGGAAGTTTAATAGTGGTCTTTGGGCTGTTTTCTAGACCTAATAACCAATTAGCTTTCATCAGAGGTGGAAAGTTGGGGTCAGATGGTTGGAACCTGGACACAGCTCGGTGTTCGTGAAAGACAATCCTCCCAAATACACATCAAAGGTGGCTTAAGATGGATAAAGCAAGCTGACATCAAGCTTGTGGGATAACCAAGAGCTATTGAAATATGTGAAGTATGCTCAAAACTCAGGTCAGTGGCAGGAAAGCAACTGATTTCAATGAACGCCAGCAATTCTGCCAAACGTTGTCAATTAATCCTGGAAAAAAATATGCTTAAACTTTAATGAAGGCTACAAAAAAACAGTGTCATTTAATTGACCAGAAATTAGAGGGGTTGTATGCATAGATTTGATACTGGATGTATAATTGTAAAGTCTTAAAGAGAATACCCACAGTAAATTAACGCTTGTGAACCCAAGTCTTGTTTTCAAAAGTCACTTCTGCCGGTTGTTGTATTACCCTTCCACCCTGGGGGGGTGAAATGGTTCAAATACGTAATTAACCCGTGAAATGAATACCGTATTAATGGCTACGAGCAAGCAGTGTGTTTAAAGGTTTGATTCAAACTGTAAATAAATTTCAGCTGACAGCTCAACATGGGTTTCTGCATGTAAAGCAGGAAACTGATCCCTTAGCAGGGACTTTAATACCAGATATAAATGGACACATTTAGAGCAGTCTGTTTATTCTCTGCCAGGACGCATGTTGGAACCCAGCCGTGGTAATGATATGCTTTGAAGTCCAACATTTCATGCAGTTTAGTGAGATGCCTGAGGCTTGACGAGCTCATATCGGCCCACCTGCCCTTCCTGTAAAAGCTGACCAATCAGCTGGTCCTTGTGCACCTTCCGGCTGACGACCAGGAAACGGTCCCACCCCTGTCCGTAGGACTTGCTGCGGAGGCCGTATTTTTGGGATATCTGGTGAATCTGCTTGCGCTCGTCGTTGGTGAGTTCGCTGGAGAACCGAAGGTCGTCCGTTCGGTCTGAACTGACGTAGTTACGGATGATGTCCTCGATGTCGCGCTTGCTGAGCTGGCTGCGCATTTTTTCCATTTCCAGACCCAAGCCTTCCCTGGAGAACTGCTCCTTCACCCTGATGGGTTCTGCGATGCCTTCCCCGTCTCGGCCTAGACCGCCTCCCTTCCAGCCCATCTTACGGAGCAGCTGGTTGCCGATGTTGTCCTCTTTGATCTCCTGTTTGAACGCCTCCTCGCCCGAGCGAGCCAGGATCTGAGAACGGGATATGGCGTCGTCGTGTCCCTCCTTCCTCAGGTTGGATTTGACCACAGCCTGGGTCTGCCTTAAGGTGGCTAGAGCCTCATTCGCTGCAATGTGCTTCACTAACTTCTTTGGCCCGACTCCTGCTGCCACGTACTGCCCTTCCAGGTAGACTTCACACTTCCAGCGGTGGTCCGGCAAAACTGAGAATCTGTAATCGGCGGTTACCTTGTTGAACTGAGCTGTGTCGTTGATTATGCAGATTGCGTTATCGGAGTTCTCCAGGATCACCAGCTCACTCAGTTGCGTCTTTCTGACAGCGGCCCCCTGCGGCCCAAACGAGTCGGATTGCTGGCCGAAGCAGTCGCCAGAATCTGGCGGGTTGTTGCCGCTGAGCTGCTGCGTCTGTTTCTGCCAGCGCTCTCGTTGTGCTTGGTTCAGGCGGAGTTTCCTCACGGCCTCCTCGGCCGCCGCGTGTTTCGAGCTCTTCTTTGTTCCCGTCGCCTGCGCTATGAGCTCGTCCTGCAGGAAAATGCTGCACTGCCACAAGTTGTTGGGCAGCTGGACGAACTCGTAGTCGATCTTCATGCGGTTGAACGCGTTGGAGTTGTTCAGGATGCAGATGGCGTCGTGAGCATTCTCCATGACCACGAACTCGGTCCAGTGCTTGTTTCGGTCGGGCTCGTGCTGGCCCTTGGGGCTGGGTGTCGGCTTGTCCTCCGGGTTTCGGAGCGCTGGCAGAAACGCCGGCGTGGGGCCGTGCATCTGGCACACCACCATGTCGCTGACCACCGCGTGTCTGTGTTTACGCTGCACAACGCGGACCTCGACCGGCTTCAGGAAGAGCTTCACGGCCTGTTCGGACGCCCGGTCCCTCGCTCCGTTCTTGCTGCCGGAGTACCCGGTGGCGAGATACACCCCCTGGCATCTCAGTTCACAGGCGTACCCATCTGTTGGCACTTTCCTGTTCTTTGGGAGGTCAGCCTGGGGAATGTCCTTCAGGTTGACGTAAATATACTCCGGGTTGGTCTTGCAGGCCTGGATGCTGCGGCTCAACATGAAGTTATAGTTTGGGGAGTCGCTTCCTGTCATCAACAAAGGGTTCCTAAAGGAAACGCATAGCGCGTTGGCAACGCTGGTGATCAGCCTTTGCTTTTCCTCTAACGTGGAGTGAGATATCGGAGGAGGTATTGCCGTCTCTGGCTGTGACACGTTGGGACTGCTGGTGCTTGGACTGCTGTAAGCTCTGCTGACCGGCCTGTCCTGATGGCCGTACCCCAAACCCTGACGTCCTGGATCCCAGTTGCTAGTTCTGCTCCCTCCCCCGTATCCGTTATACCTCTGGGGCTTATAATAGGAGTTTAAACTGTGAGAAGAGCTGTGGGCTTCGTACTTGGTTGTGTAGTCCTGTTGTGTTTTCGCCATGTAGTTTGAAGAGGATCCACGGCCTCCATAGCCCAGTCCGCTAGTGCTGCCTGAGGAACTATTTCTGTCTCTGTGGGAACCCCAAAAGTCGCTCGAGTATGATGGCACTTGGTCAAAAGCGGGCCTGAGAAAGGAGAAGCCCTGCGCCCGGCCGCTGTAGGAGGAGTGATGAGAGTCCCACTGTCTCGCACCGTGCAACTCACTCTTCCTGCGCTCCTTATCGTTCTCCTTCTCATCGGTGCCGCGTCCTCCGCTGCTTCCCCCGCTAACAAAGTGCACGGGCTCAAATCGAGGTCTGGATCCAAACTTTGTCACAGGCATCTTCCTCATGGGCTCGTCTCCTGCAATTACAAGATACGCCGTGTTACAATCTCACTTGGTAAGTGACTTTCCAAAGCTTGGGAGGCCCTGTTTGAAAATGATCTGCTGCAAAGAAGCTAGAAACGCCAAGAAAGCGCAGATTTTGAAAAGAAGAGCTGTAAAGGATTGCGTAATCAGAGATGTCTAATGACTGATTTAAAATAAAGATTACCAAGACAGGTTAAGAGCAAAAGGGAGGTTTAGGGTGGCTCAAACGGAAACTCAACTAAAACAAAAAAACTACAAACATTGAAACAGATTTATCACTGATTTATACGCGCAGATCTTTTTGTTAATTTAACTAAATGTTACCTTTTGCAAATGTGGATAAAATGTATATTTTGCATTTGGAGAAAATGCCGGTAGTTTACTGAATAAACAATCATAGACACATTCAGGTAAGCCCAAAATATTCATAACCCTGAAAAGGTTGGGATTTCTAATCGTTTTCTTTAGAGCAGGATGTTTGCTTCTGGTAGCAAATGAGACGGGCGTCTCTTGAAAATTGATAAAACAACAAAAAGGGAGTCTCAATTTTAAAAAGCTAAACATTCTCCATTTTATTTACATTACAAAATAAACTGCACGTCAAAAATGCTTTATACCCTTCTCAATGTACGCTGAAAAAATCTTTATTAGCATTGCGGCAATTAAACCCATCTTCTAGTTGCTGATTAGCTTGTTTTCATATTTCCAATTTTATTTAGGATGCCAACAAGCTCTAAGTCCTTGAGTTTGGAAGACATCTTTGCCATGACCCTAATCTGTAGTTCCTTCCACCGATTCTCTAATCAGACTCAAGTAAAGGGTCTGGTTGGGCTGCTCTATGCATCCCCCACACACACAAAATACTGTTGCTTTAAAAAGGGCTAGACATTTGTGCAATATTTCACAGTTCTTATGAACAACAATTTCCCCAAGATTTCAAACTCTTCGGTTGATGTTTGCTCATATTGGGCTGGGTTCTTCTGCCGGTGTCTTCCATGTAAGAGGGAGTCGCCACATCCTTGATCGGGATGATGGAGTTTAACAAAGTTTATGACTCAATGCTACTGGCTGGGCTTCCTTAAGATATATTTTTAACAACTGCCAACTATAAGATGAATTTGACTGCACTATTGCATAACTGGAATAGTAGTAATTGGATTTGAATCTTTCTATATGATCCGACTGTATTTTACTGATTTCATGATATATTTCTAATATATGGTAATATGGTCATGTTGCGCTACACCCGTTTCCAATGGACAGAAGAAAATGCTCTATTAAAGTTGCCATAGGAGTATTATGCATCAATATTTTTTTTAAGTTTTTGTAATTAAATTATTTTATTTCACCTCTTTTTATAAAAATCAGATATATTCAAACTTGGATTGTTTTTTTGTTGTTGTTGTGAACTGATGCTATATAAAACTGAAATGAATTTAATATTGGTGGAAGTGTATTCAGAACATTTATTCTAATGGCAGTCATTTGCACAAAAAGTGCTGAGGTGACAGTGTGTTCAATGCAGGTTAAAAAAAACAAACAATATACAATCGTGAAAAAAAAAAATCACGTCAATAACAACCTGGCCAAATTCTGTTTTGTTTTTTAATCAAAGATTACTCAGGAGAGTCTTAACACACACAAACATTATGCAGCACAGCTCTGATAACTCACTGCCATCTGAAGTAGAAGTCCTCTTTTTAGATTCAGAACCACCAGGGCTTGGGTCAAAGGAGGGCATTCCGCCAGCCTGGATCCCCTCTGCCATCACCAGGACTGTCCAAATCAGATCCGGGCCATACCTGCTACAGGAGCCAAAGACCCAGGTGAAACATCAAGGCGTCTTAATACCATCAATGAATGGCTGTCCACGGCATGGGCATGCAGTCTAAGACATGAATTATACGGTTTGATATCATAAAGCCTTGATATAACACCCCTCCTGCCCCAAAAAATAAAAATTAATAATAAAAAAAAAATTAAAAAAGCAAATCAAGACATCTAGACTTCATGTCAACATCATCTTATTTTAACAGAGTGGCGCAGTTTATGAATATTTCAGAAGTTGTCTCGTTCAGCAAGCTAAGCAACAATATAGCTGATATATACCAAGCTCTTGAGCCGTGTTTGAGGTTAAATTACCTTAAGGTGTGGGCTTTGGTCCTATAATACCTCCGTCATTTAACCAAGCAGAAGAAAACGTGCTGTGTTGATGATAAAAACCAGTTAGCATCATGTGCTAGCCTTGCTAAGCTAGCTTCCCAGACAACACACCGTAGCATTAGCCGCCTAGCTTACGCTGCCCCGTTCCAATCGCGAGACTCTTGGCATTTTATACAAAATAAACATATCCATTTTGGTCTCTGAAACGGGTGGGTGTTTCAAAGGACGACCTTAAAACGGCGCATAACCTCCCAAGCGTCGGCTACAGCTACGCATTCATCCAAGCAGGAAGCGACCATTTTCTGGCCGCCGCATCCTCAGGTGAATCATGGTGCCTGTCTCCCCGCTGGCCCGGAAGGCTTTCCGTTCAATCAACCCGATGTCTGTGCTCCAGACGGCACAACTGTTATGCGTTATTACATAAAATCAACCCACTCACTTAATCCACGAAAGCAAATTTCTACTACTGACACGTCTAATATTTTCTCTCATGTCTGTTTTGCATGTAGTTCAGGTTATTTATTCTAAGGCAAAAAAGTTATTCTGCCATATGTAAACATAGCCTATAGTATTTCCATTGTTGTCGTGTTTAACAGTTTTTGTATACAATATGCAACATAAGTTGCATATATATATATATATATATATATATATATATATATATATATATATATATATATATGCGCACTTTATGTTCTTTCTTGTTTTTGTTTAATTTCTCCTTTTAAAAGTTTATCTATAAACAGACACAGTTGAAGGTATATGTACAACTGAGCTGTTAAAATTTTTGTTGTGTACATTTTCCTTTATTTCCAGTAACGTAAAAGAAAATTTTTTATCTATATAGTTTTACATTTCCCTTCTGTTTTAATTTTTTAACTGCATTTTCTCACTACATTTAGTCATTACGTCAATAGGCAGGGATGATAAAAAAAATATAAATATAATATATATATATTTTTTATAATATAAAATATATATATATATATACATATACATATATACACTCACATAGATTTTGTTTCTATATTTTTTGAACTGCTACTTTTCTTTCTTTGAGTAAATGATACTCTCCCTCTATAACATAAATGCTATCCTACGGGTAAAAAATAAAATCATTTGAGATGTAAATAAATATCTTATTTTGAAATTATCCACGAAGTATTAATATTAACTAATCAACATAAAATTTTATTGAAACTGAATATTTCCAGTTTTTTCTCTTCCCTTCCTGACCACTGTTGCCACATTTTTGCTTAAAGTAATTGTAGGAATTGTTAAAAAGCAATTAACTTGATGCAACCATCTAGGCTACCTTAGATTGGAAATAATATGTACGAACTGGCATTAAACGATCAAATGAATCTGACTGTATTGATTTATAACTTTGAATTGAATTAGACTGTATGTAACTGGACCATAACTTGCCTGAGTAATTGGACTGTACTGGGATGAATTTGAAGTTGATTTTAACTGCATTGAGTTCTTTCTAATTTGATATAACCATTAGGTGTTTTTTTGTTTTCTCATAAATTGCGTTGAAATGGCATTTCATCTAATTAAAGTGAAAGCCATTCAGTGATACTAAAGTATGAAATTTACCAACTACCAGTAAGTTGGTTATTTTCTCAATGTAAGACTAATAAAATTTTAACAGAAAATTAAATTTAAAAGTTTCCTTTTTTAAACTTTGTCCTTAACCATAATATATTGTTCCACCATGCTGCTTTTATGTTACTTAAACATGCTTATTGTTGAACAGTTTAATAAAACTGTCTTCTGTATCGACTACACTAAAGTGTTTGGTGCAATTTCTTTCAAGTTCAACAGAAACTGCACCCCCAACTCAAAAAGAAAAACAAACAAAACAAAAAACTGGCAGACAACAGCACAACAATGTTGGGTTTATTTTTTTATTATTCAAAATGTACATCAATGGACTCAAACTAAAGCAAGATACTGAATCATTTGTAGTGTAATAGAGGTTTTAACAACAAGTGGTAATGGCAGATACTAGAAAAAACATGTATGGCAACTCCTGACACCAAAATGTCACCTTTACACTCCGAGGAACCACATCCAAACATCATAGGTAATAAACAACAAATCTCCACTTCAATACACAAAATATATCCTTATAAATTATATAAATGCGCGAGTATTTTTAATACTCTTTATCTGGGTATCTGTTCAAGTCATTTGGCAAATTGGGAGCTGAAATCATGGGACAGAGCAAATATACAATGATTAAATGCACCATAACTTTTTTTTTTTTTTTTTAAGAAAACATCAATGAAAGGAACAGACTGTAGAGCTCAGATGTTCAGGGAGTAATAACCAGAAAGATCACAGCAGTTATGAAACTTAAATAAAAGATGCATGCAAAATATAGATTAGACCGGTTAATTTTAAAGCACAACGTGTAGTAAAAGCCCCCGACATGTGACCTCCATGGTATTTAATGGTGATACCTGAACATGGGAACCGTAACAACTGCTTTGGCATTTTTGGGACTGGTATATTTTGAAGTGGAGAAAAAGGGGGTTTATTTTTAAAAGACTCATTTATTCCTGATTTCATCCAATCAACCGCACAAACATTTCTCAAGTTGAATTTAATACGCGTTTCACATTTTGAACCCTTTTAAATGAGTGCATAGTGCAGGCCATGTTGAATTTAAAGAAAAAGATCACTTAAATGATTTTACCCGTGAATCCTGAACATGTGTGAACCACCCCCGCCTGAAATCTTCTAGCTATAAGAGCCTCTCTATGTACATTAAGACATAAAAGCAGATTTTAATCTGTCCCTGGTTTTAGAGCTTCACTAGGTGGTCAGAAATACCATGCGAGTCCACATAAGGCCATATCAAACAAAAGGAAGATGCGATAAGGAGAATAAAAAGGCTGATACAACGAGAAAAAAAGCAGGAAGAGGTAAAGGGTGCTTAGTTCTTGCTGAAGCTGCAATTCCCTCTCCAGGTGGTCAAGACAGATTAAAAGAAGCTGAAGAGACAAAGAGAAAACAAAGCGGCCGGTTAGAGCAGAAAAAGAGCCAAAGTGAGTCTGAGCGAGAGAAAAACAACACACTCCAAGTTCAACATAACTTCCATCTGAATATAATATTCTTACCGCCTAAACCCAGATAGTTACAGTGCAGAGGAAATGTATTTTACTCCATTTCTACTGTTTTTTGCTTTTTATTACAGATAAATGTTTTTTTTTCATAAAACAAATGATTTCAAATATAAAAAGGAAAAAGGATGTCCAAACCAACCTAGAACCATCTGAAAAATACATGTGAACCCCCTTGGTTCAACGATTAATCAACTAATATGTAAACAACAACTAGGATCAATTTCAGAAGCCTCACCAATGTCTAATTATATTTATTCTACAGGTTTAATAGTAAACTGTCTGATGTGAATCAGATAAAAAGATTTCAAAAACACTTCATCACAAGAAAAATAAGGGGAAAAAAAGTTGTTAAAGGAAGCCATTAACTTCTCTCAGACTGGAAATGGTTAGGCAGCCATTTCTAAGGCTTTGGGACTCCAGCGAACCACAGAGTTAACGATTCAACATTAGGAAAGACACAGCATCCTCCCAGGTAAAAAACCACCGGGGAACAAACAGAAAACGTTTGCCAAAAAACATCTTGATGAACTCTAAGAGCTTTGGAAAAAACTAACAGAACTAACGAAGCACTTCAGAAAAAGAACCAGGAGTCAAGCACTGTGGAGGTTGTGTGAAGGTCTGCACTCAAAAAGAGATCTGTTGGATCTATTTGAGCATCTTTCTGTTTCATGTCAGCAGGGTATGACATGAGACAGTCACGTTAAAGTAACTAAAGATGCTAAATAGATCCAACAGATGCATGAGGCTGCTTTAGGACCTGGACCTTCGGTAATTAATAGAACCATAAATCCTGCTCTCTATCAGGAAATCCTGACGCAGAACATCCAACCATCAGTACTTGACCTCCAGCTAAAGCATACAAAATATGCAACCTGAAGGAAACCAGCAAGTCCACCTCTGACCGGCTCAAAAAGCAGAACAAAATTAAGGTTCTGCCGTAACCTGGCCAAAGTCCAGACTTAAATCTGTACAGATGCCGTGGCACGACATTAAATGGGCCGGTCAAACTCCAAAACTCTTCTGCCAATAAGAGTAGGTCAAAAACTTCCTTCACAACGGTGAAAACCTCAGAGACGATTATAACGAAAGGCTTGATGGGAGTTGTTATAGATAGCACAGCAAGTTATCGCGTTTAGATCACTTTTTTATTTAGGGCCCGTTTGGTTTGGATAGCCTTCTTTTTCCTCTTCATAAATAAAATTACCTAAAACCTGCTTTTGGTTTTTCCTCACCTTATAGTTTCAGATATTAAAAGATGATCTAAAACAGAATCACTTAAAAAAAACAAAAAAAAAACAAAGGAATTCTGTAAGACACAAAATACTTTTTTCCCCGAACACTGTAAATGCACTCCAAATTATTAGAACTTTTGGTGTATAAAGCACCATATACAATGAGAACACGTGCCATAGCTGCAGTGGGAAGTAAGTTAGTCACACCAGCGTCAAACAGTACAGACGAAGAATTAGAAAGCTCCATTCGAGGTTAAGGCAGCAGTGAAGCAACACATATCAACCCATGTTTATAGAAAAGCTAATGACTGAAAACCCTGAAGCAGATGGGGTCCACAAAGCTTCGGGTGACACCTGAGGCACAGAGTACCCCTGGTCCCTTAGCAAAGCTGGCGGGGCAGAGGACCTACTCAGTGCAGAGCCATGGATTACTGCAAAGGAAAGTCAAACCATACAGACCAGTGAGCTGAAAATCAGATGGATGTCAAGCTTCTTTACTGTTATTTCACCCTGGATTTGGGTCGTCCTATGGAAGCCCACTACTGCCACTGGGATAAAAAAAATGAGGTAGTCTCAAGTGATACATATGAGATGGTTATCTGATATTTGTTTTAGCTTGTCAATGATTATGTCTCATAATTACGAGATAAACAAGCTATATTAGGAGATAAGTTATGATATAACCATGCCATTACTATGAAATGACGACATTATAATTAAGATGGCTTCTAGTAATCCTGAGACAACAAGGTATAACAGAATTACTTAGTTATGAAAGTATCTTAATAATTTCAGAATATTTTGAGACATTTAGCACTTATAAAATGAAGTACATTCTCTTAAGTATCTTACAATTACTTAGTTGAGATATTATGGACTGATTATCAGATAACCATGAAATTATGTTAAAGTATATCATAACGACTTAGCTATCCCACAATCGAGACATAATTATGAGACGGTATGTCATTAAAAGAGATGATTGAGTTTATGTTGAAATTATGACTTGGCATTTTCATTATTATGAGACCCCCCCCCCCTCCTCCATCCCAGTGGCAGAAATGGGCTTCCATACTTAGAAATCTACTGCTGTTGAGTGTCAAAATAACTGAGAATAAGTAAAAGGAACAGATGGGTGAGGCCCCTTAGCGGATTAGACCTTGATGCAGCATATGAATGTTTGAGTTTGAACAAATCTGTGGTCCTGATACTAAAACCACCTTAATTTAAACCCGCCATCACCAGAAATCATCCCTCTAGTTTACTTGTCAAACACAATGACCATGGCCACAGTTGCGTTGTTTGGTGAAAAATTGGCCTTTATTTTCTTTAGAAAATGTAATTTTATGTGTTGCACGAATACAAACATTCGTCCCTGTAGGACAGCGGACATGATGATTATTTGACTTTAAATGTGCCTACATATAAAAACGTACAAAAAGAAAGATACAATTGCACTGATGACACTGAAATACACTTCGAAACACATCACATCACATTTGAGTATAAAACAAAGTGCAAATACGAAAGCTAATACAGGTATGCAAATAAAACATGACAATGAATGAGGTATGCGAGAAGTGGCAGAAGATATCGGGCTCGCATCAACTCATGCATCAGGCCAAAGTGAAACAACGTCAGCATGAAACTAAACTGTAATGGCAAGATAAAACACAAAAATATTTCCTAGAAGTAAAACTTATATTTCACATTATTTTGCTTTATTTTAAATCAAGCTGACAGAGCTTGAGTACATGGGTTGTACTCTTCTGCTATTGGCGTATTACATTTATAATGGCAGTACTCACATAATACCTAAATTTCTTTATAATCTCCAGATAAACTAAATTTGATGCATGTTTCTCTTTAGCCTCAACACATTCCTGTCCATCACACCAGTAGTCATGTATGTTAATATCTTTTCTTTATAAAAAGCTCACATCATGCAAAGAATCGCTGAATATGAAACAAATATGGAATGTAAATTTGCATAAAAAAAAGGGACTTTAGCTGAATGATCAGTTGAACAAAACCAACAAGCATCATTCAGATAAACAAAACCGAAAAAAACAAACAGTGGTGTCAAATCGATAGCAATGCCCAGCGTCTTCCACAAAAGCAGCAGAGGGGGAGAGGGGACACGTGGAGGAGGGTGGAGTTATGGGAATTGGGTGCGGGCGGAGGTGAGGGAGGGGTACTGGAAAACATGATGGGGATGGAAGCTCATTCACAGCAGGATTGCCACAAGGGAGGACTTTTTCTACAGGAGTCCTTAGCTGGAAATGAGAGAGAAGGGCTGTTAATGCTTTTTGAACACACAGTTATAAATCAGCACATTAACATTAGACTCAGAAGAAGACATGCTATTAAGGTCTGAGGGTTAGCTGTTTTGTTGTCTTTCTTGTCAATCATCACTGGGATTTTAGAAGTTTGGACCGAACTAAGCAGATGTTTTTTAACCTATTTATACGTTTTCAGTAAATCGGTTTTGAACCCTTAATTCCTTCTGTGTGCATTTCACTTTTGAATCCTGCCAAGAGCAAGAGGATGGGTCTTAAACATTTCCCGAGGGATCAACCAAACCTCTAAAAACAGAGAGGTGGCCCGAGGCTGCTTGCTGCTCTGGTGTGACCCGTTGGTCTCAGCTCAGCCTTGAATGGTTCATTGTGTGACGGCAGGGCCGGGCGGGGCCGCGCTTCGGAGAGCCACATAAAAAGAGACTTTTGTGGTCTTAGGGAGGCAGATGGGAGCAGAGCATCAAATGTGGGTGTTTGGGGTTTTAATAAACTGGATGATTTAAAAGCTTCCATGGAGTCGGCAAATACTCTTCAGTCTGGTGCACCCACACGATCTAAATTATAGGTCTTATTAGATGTAAAATCGATTGAGACAGTAAATGTGCTTAACTTAAGTATCGTGAAACAAAGTTGATGTTATTGATCAGTTCCACTTTAAACATTTGTTGTAAAACGATGTTATGTTTTAAGTCAAGCAATATTTTGGAAGCTTTAACCAACTGTAAATAAGACAGTGTCTTCCCAAACTATTCACACTTATTGAGTTTTTTCCACATTTGGTCACATTAGAACCAAGAGCAGATAAATTTAATTTGGATTTGAGGTGACTGACCAACCCAAAGCATCCCATAACTGGGAAATGGAAAGGAGACGATACCCGATCGGTCTGGGCTTTGGCTGGGCCGTGCTGCCACCTGAATATGCTTTTCATCTAAACCATTGGGCTGAATGTTTATGGCCAGGGTGGCGAAAGCGCGCCTCCGATCCACTGCGGGGGAGCCCAGTTAAACCTGAAACTTCTATCACTTCATAACACAAGTCATGGCAGTTTGTTGGTACAGTACACATGTACACTGTAACCCTGCCCCCTGCTTCCGAGAAAAAAAGGCATTCACAGGCTTAATAACTCATCTATTAAGGGTCTACCCATCCATTTTAATACTAATTTGGCCGAATTGAGTCACCCTTAAGGCCCCAGTAAGGCTGGTTAGTAAATATTTCCCTACATGATCCTGAGTTTTGTGGCTTCAGCTGTTTTTATTTTAAAGTAATCCGTTAAGGAAGAAGAAAATCTGATATGAAAATGTTGGGCACCCCTGGTTTATGGTCGCGGTCCTAATGGAAGGAGAAGCTTTGCCCGAGTCTAAAGTCTTTTGCAGCTTCTATTAGGTTTTCTTCCAAGATTTTCCCGTATTTAGCTCCATACATCTGGTCATCAGCTTCTAATACATGAAACACTTTTAAGGTTTTTAGAAGAAGTTGAAAACCACGTATAACTTTCTGTCCACTAGCCAATTATATTTTACTTTGCATATGGCAGAATCAACACATTTCCCAAATAGATTAGCTCATGCAAATGTTGAATTGAATTTTTGATTTTGATTTGGTGTAACGGAATGAGGGAGCCTTACCAGAAAAGGTGCCTCATGCAGCATGCATCAAGTGTGGGAGGAGTTAACTGGAAAACATTATGGATGCAATAAAAGGTGACACCATGCGCTCACAACACATACAATCTACACAACAAGCAGCGAGAACTAACTCTGCCTCCTGTGAACTGAAAACAGGAATTAGGCTGAGGGTTAAAACAGATGCAATTATTATTATTATTTCATTAGTGCATCGAGTGCAAGAACTCGTGACTCTTGACCCACTGATCGAGCTCAACTGGATCTTTTGAAAGAAAAAGACCTCCAGGCAATAATTGTGATGGGAAAAAAAAACAGGGAATAAATAAAGCTACAGGAAGTTTCTCAGTGCAAGTGTTGCCTTCTTTTTCGTAGCAAGCACATCGGCGTGATTATTATCGGCATAAAAGCATCACTAAAGTTGACAACAAACACAGAAATATCTGATGGCAGGCCAGTAAAGATATGAAGAAATTCACCTTTTGTTGCGGTAAAATCATCTCACACTGAAACATTTAGAAAAATAAACCTGTAATCTTAAAAAAAAACACTATTGTTTTTATAAGGATTTATTGATTTGTATGTGTGTAGGAACAACTGCTGGAGGAATATAGGTATATGTCTGAAAGTGCATTTTAATACGCAGTAACACCTTTTGTTTCTCTTCCTTTGCCTATGAGGGGTGGGTATTCTTTTTAAGGGAGGTTGTCCTGTTTTTGTTTATTGTGCTGTAATTTTGTAAGAGCAAAGAGCCTATTAATAAAGTTCTCATAGAATAACTGATTTATAAATTGTTAAGAGTTTTCTCCAGCAGCGTTTCAAAAGGTTGAAGCACAGAGAAAAATGTCCCTCCATATTATCCAGGGTCCTGGGTTCTCCAGAGCTCACCCCTCAGGTTTTCTCCAGCATTTAGGTCTGGGTGCTGAGCTGGCACTAGACTTAAACCATTTCTGGGTTGATTTTGCCATATTATGTTTTGGATCAGTGCTGCAAAGCCATCAACAATGCACAAGACTGTCCCTGTGGCTCTACACTCCTTCAGGAGGAGTGAATGCTGCTTGTCAAGACTTGATGCAACCTGCTGGGTTTCATTAGAGAGGAAACTTTTTGACCAATCTGTCTGATTTGATTGAATTTGACTTTGTAAAGTGCCTTGAGATGACATGTGTTGTGAATTGGTGCTATATAAATAAAATTGAATTGAATCCTGCTGACAGACCTGATGTTGATCCATTTACAGGCAGAGATCACCAACATTTTATTTTAAATATTCTAATATTACAAGCAGCTCACGGTGTGATGCTTATTAACAAGCCTCCAAGCGTCACTGGAAGAAAAACAGGCCCATAGCATCACTGATCCTCTCCATTGACAGTGGGGCTCAGATGCTTTCCCACATATTCATCCTGTGTTTTACCTCAGAAAAGGCTTTTTTCTGTCTTGCCTGCCAAACAAGCATTTAGCTCACAGAAAGCATCTAATGGTTTTAGTAACTCTGTGGCACAAATTTAAAATAGTATTTATTTCTTAACATGGAACCCACCTGAATAAATCTACTAAATTAAAAGGTTTGATTTTTCAAAAAGTTTTCTGTGTAAGATTATGATACTGGAATAAAAGATTAATTTATATTAAAGTGTTTTTACAACTATGGGGGCCAATGAATGTGTCCTAAATGATTAGAATGAAAATACATGGGTGCAGAAACATTGAAAGAAAATCGAATACAACCCATGATTTAATGGAAAGAACATTTAAGCTATACGCAGATAAAGGATTTGAATAAATAAGTATTACCGTGGAGTTTTACAAGCCAATATATTCACAACCATCTAATAATTAAGTTGCTTGAGTGAGCGATGCTGTTTGCTTCCAGTTTCACGTTCGCTGTCACGTTATTGGTCAAACTCAGCTGACAGTCGGCTAACTTTCATCGCCAGACTGTCCACTCAACCTGCGCCCTCCCTGCTCCTCTCATTTATCTAAAGTAGTGGTCAGATTCTAGCGGGTGCTCTTCCAGAAAAGCTATGTAGTGTTTTAAACAGAGGGTAAAATGGAGCTCTGATCCTCTACCTAAACCTTTAGAGAGGTGCGACATGGCAATAAGTGTGTAAAATGTTTTAAAAACTTTTCTATATAAACATGAATCAGCGTTTTTGCTCTCAGACCAATTTCATCAAAGACTCTGAGAACCAAGCTAGACCTCCTGCGTTTTTGCTGTGCGGGTAAAGAATCAGAGGGAACAGATACTCACTTTTTCCTCTCTTTGTCCCTTTTAAGCGTGGTGGAGCCCCCTGCCTGCTGAGCTTGGTTCTGCAAGAGCTCTGCTGCAGTCTTTTTCTGTTTAAACGTGTTGACTTCGTCGTCCAGGCTCTTCTTCTTCTCCTCCAGCTTCTTTTTCTCGTCCTGATGCAGCTTCTTCAAGCGATCAAACTTCTCGTGCAGCTGAGGAGCAATAAACAGAAACGGGAAGCTTGCGTCGCTCAGTAGAAGGAGCAGAAACCAAAGCTTTGACAAAGAGTGACGTTCAACTTTCACTTTTACCTCCTTCTCTGCTTCCTTGAGCTCAGCTTCTTTCTCTTTAACTCTCTGGACAAACATCTGCCTCATTTCTTCTTCCTTTTTCTGCAGCTCACCCATGAACTCGTTCCTCTTTGCCTCGTACGTCTCCTGCAGACTGGTCCAAGAAAGGAAAAAGGAAAAATGACGCTGGGAAAAAGCTAAATGGAAGAGAAATCACAGATCCAAAGGCGAGTCTTTTACCTGAAAGGCTTGCTGTCAGGATCTGTATCCTTGAAGCCCATTTCCTCCAGTTTGCATCGGCGGTAGAGCTCATAGTGGCGTGTGTGGGTCTGTTCTCGCAGATCTTCCATGTTCACTCTGATGAGCATTTCCCGGAGTTTCACAAAATCACAGTGGTTTTCGTTTTCCACTGAGAGACACACAAGGGAGACAGCAAACATATCAAGACTGCATCTAAATGAATAGGCGTCCATTATGGGGCAGTAGTGCAGGGACGTGCAGAGACCGCTGGAGGGGCAGGTGCTCAAAGTTGAAAGAGGGCACATGGGCCACGGATTTAAAACACGATACAGAAACATACCTTGCTATACATCCGGCTGAAATGTACCAACCTATACTATGAAGAATGTAACATGGAATCAAGGGTGTAGGTTTAATTTAAACTTCAACCCTAGGGACACTTCATTGGTCTGACATCATTGGTCCTACGCAGTATGCATGCTCCTATTTCTTTATGCTTGACTTGAGCGTCAGGACGCATTTCTTCTGTCTAAAGAAAAAAGCAGTATTTCTTGCTACATTTATACAAATTTTATAAGCACGACACACACCAGATGCTTTTTGTTAATCTGGTGGCCTAGTGGTTAGAGCATTGAGCTTGGGTCCCAGAGGTTCTGAGTTCAACTCCCACAGACTACCACTCTGGGTCCCTGAGCAAGACCCTTAACCCCCCATTGCTCCCCTGGCACCGCACAGGTAACCTGATTCACGCCAGATGTACGTGAGTTCACTCACATATGTGAGTGAAGCTACGCGGAGCGACATACATCTGCCGTGAGTCAGGTTACCGCACAGTGGCAGCCCAGTGCTCCCCCAGGGGATGGGTAAAGATGCAGAAGTGAATTTCTCCATTGTGAGATCAATAAAGTTCAATTATTATTATAAATTATAAAGCAGCTTCCGATCTGATGAACGTTGTATTGGGGCTTTTTTCCCACTTTGAAAAAGTTTGCATTTGAACTTACCAGCAACAGAGACAGATGGTAAATACTTATCAATTAAACCAAATATATTCAAAATATGTCTGTTATCTAGATATATCCTCTATTTTCTTTTGAAGATATGGAAATGTGGAGAGATAAACCCCACCCTTTTTTTTTTAATCTAAGATACTCTGTCTGCATCATAAAACAGCAAAATTATACATTCAAGGGACTGCAAATACATGTACTGTATTTACTTTGCACTGGAAGTAGAAGCGTCACTGACACTGACAGCATTTCAAATACTAAATTCAAACTTCAACAAATGTACAACTGGGTTGTAGATGTTCTCCTTAGCCCATTTTATGTAATTTATCTTAACATTCCAAACACATTTCTTACATCATATATCTGAAGTGTAGACAACAGCTTCTCCTTACATACATCCTCTGAGACAACTAATTATTTCCCTAACAATAGTGAGATTTCAATGTTTAAATGTGCAGTAAACCTTTATACATAAGGAGCATGGAAGACCCAATACAGTACTTTGAGTAAGATTAGTGACACTAAAACTGATCTGTTACATGAGTGGTTGTCCATTTCATCACTCAAATGAGAACAACATACTATTGGTATATACTAGTAAGACTATTAAAGAACAGCAGATTAAACGTTAAGATATGTTAAGGCCTATATTAAATACATTTTACGACAACATCAACAGATTAAATAATTTTTACTTTTTTGGTGTACCAAATTACCCTCGTAATGAAGTAATATTTTTTGGGCTAAGCCCCTGATGATAAGAATGTTTTGCTCTGCCCCTGGTTTGTATTAATTTACTAATGGACAGTGTGGAAAGCTTTGTACGATAAAAAGCAATGTAAATGGTGTTCCTCGGTTGTATTTGTCGTAATTCTAATTCTAGAAGTAAAAATAGAGAAATAAATAGCACTATCATTTTGTGAAATCCTAATTATGCTATTATAAATAAGCAAAAGTCTAAACAAAATATAGCAGTTGTTTAGGCAGCATATAGTCTTGTTGTGTTGTATATCATGTAAAAGAAATATCACCTGCTATTTATACCTGAACTGCATCAAAGGGTCAACAAAAAATGAAAGCAATAATGACAACGAAATATTGGTAAAAGGGAAACCCTCACCTTTTCTTTTTCAGGCAGCTGTGGCTAAGAATCTGAATTTTTAATAGTCTAAGCTTACAGTCTTTGCTTTTCCATCTTTCCAGCAGTCTTCAGAACTCCTGCCTGGCACAGAATATTTAGTTTTAGAAAACAGATTAGGTTTCTGTTGATAAATGCATTATACTTCAGAATTAGATGCTATTTTGAGATGCTAATGTTGGTTACTTACAAGTTCCATAAATCAAAACTCTCCCGCCTGCTTCTTTACAGAACTGCACTCAGCAGCTTTCACCTATTTTACTGCAGATAATATTTAGTTTCTTAAATGGGACTAGTTTCGTAGCCTAGTATTGATTGTGGTAACCGGCCGCGGTATCCCTGTATGAATCAAAACTGAAATCTCCGCTTCAAGCAAGCACCCACACAGACACACTAGAAAACAGCCAATCAGAAAGAGTGAAGGCGGGATTTAAAGTAGTATAACCAATGACAGTGGAGTTAAACAGCACAGAGCACAGTCAAGTGTGCTGCAGATTTAAAGGGGCAGGACAGACCAGGCAGCGCGAGGCAGCGGAGAAGGGAGCTGCGAGAGGAAAAGTAGGGCAGAGTGAGGGCACGTTATGTGGATCATGTAACCAGCCAGGGTAGATCTAAATTATTATTATTTTGGACATGCATCATGCACACACACACACCAACAAACACACACACATAAATAATAATAATAAATAAATAAATAAATTAAAAAAAAAAAAAAAAAAAAAAAAAAAAAAAACACTGACAAAAGGGCACTTTGGGCACCAGGGGGCAAAGGGGCAGGTGCTCAAGCCCCCTCCGCCCCCCCCTCTGCACGTCCCTGCAGTAGTGTAACAGGGCACAGACACGCCGACTGAACTTGGATTGTAAAAATAGAGCCAAATTCTAGTAAACAGCTCCAGTGGAAAGCCCAGTGGTGCTTGTGTCATGAGATTTCTTTATTTTATTGCTGCAGCGAGCTGAGCAATGTGCCTCCACCGGTCGGCCATGTGAAAGCATGTGAGCGGGAACGCAGCCAGCCTGAAGTAAACGGATCCGATGTGAGATCAAGCCTTCATTCAGATAGGCTGTGTAACTGAGACAGATGTGTCAGAGCTTCAACTGTGACCCATCTGAATACATTTAAAATGGGGAGAGAGAAAAAACGATGAAGGCATTTGTTTGGGGTTAAGTTTATTGAAGCATAATTGCCTTTAATTTGTTTTTGATTGATGGAAAAAGAGAGAAACGACCCAGTTTTGTGGAATTCGGACACCAAATGTTCAGAACGTGTACACCCAGAGTCAAGGGCCCGTTGAGCTGCTGGGGGAGGCTGTTTACCACCATTACCCGAACCCTTTCTATGAACGCACTAATATTCCAACATGTGTTTACATCCCCAAGTTATGCGTTAAGCATTTGCATCTCTAAGCCCACATGTTCATTGGAGATGCCCCTCAAACCCGCCGGTTTCCATGTTCAAGCCCAAAGTAACTTGAATTAATGATAAGCCCCATTGTCCCATCTGTGAATAAGAAACATTTATGTCTGGAACAACTCGGGTCTTGCTTTGACTGAGATACTTTCTGAATGAAAAATGTGAAAGATTTAATTAACCAAGTCAGTATTTATCAGACGTTACGGCTCTTACGCATCTTTTATCTCAACGGTTGATTTTGTTTCTTCTTCCCAGATGCAATTTTCGAGAGTTCTTTTATTTTTGGGCCAAAGGTGTCTTTATAGTTTTGCAGACAACACCAAAGCCAGAATACAGAGCTGGTAAACATGCTTAATTTACTGGTTCAAAGTGTCCCAAACAGCTGTGGAGTGGATCAGTGTGCTTTTAACGTTGCTCTATATCTCATAACCCCGTCAGCTCCGCGCAATGATGCTGCATTTTCAAAACATTACAAACCCTTTGTTATGGATTGGACAAGAAACCGATCAATAGAAAGTCATTAGTGACATAACATGTTAGGAGCACAGAGGTGCTGCTCTGATCCCCACTATAATGACAGGGAGGATTTTGGGAGTTAATGAGGTTACGTAACGGGTTAGCAGCGAGTTCACATCCCAGTCAGAACTGAGAAGAAGCATAAAGTCAGGAAGTCGCTTCGGTAGCTCTGCAGAAAGAGAGCGCATGCCGTCACTCCCTGAACCAGAGGCAACGGAGGCTTACCCTGCACCGTTCCCCAGGGGTACTGCCGGGCCTTCACCATTTTGTTCCCGATCTTCACCTCCTCTGTGCTCCCCACCACGGCAAAGGGCAGATGGCTCTGAGAAGCAGAGGGGAAGGCACTGTTAGTGTGCTGCTGTACACACCTGAACATGCGGATTTTCCTCAACTAGGAGGGCTTTGCTGGATTTTAAAAATGAGAAAAGTCTGATAAATCTTTATAAAGTCACTGAAGCACTGTGGGAATGTACAGATCCGGGTTAACGCACAGCCAGCTGAGCTGTGGCTCATCGGCCGCTGGACGTGGGCCGACTTCCTGCAGTGCGAGTCGACCGGTTGCGCTGCTTTGAAAACATTTCTCGCTACGTGGGACGGCCTCCAGTCCAGACCGTACGAGCACAGACACCAACGTCTGTCCTGACTCACGTGACGTGTTGTTATATTGATGAAACAGATCTTATAATATTATACATCTAAATAGGTAAACCCTAACATGGCTTTACATTAATCAGGTAGAAATGTCCGCCTTACATTCATGGTGGAGTTGATTTCTGCCACAGACTCGTCATCGGTGGGGAACTGGTAAATCTGGACGCCGTTGCTGACCAGCTCACTGGTGATTTTGATTTTGAACTTGGCCAGTTCGCTCTTGGAGATGGCGTCCGATTTGGCAATGATGGGGACGATGTTGACCTGAAAGAGGGAAACGAATCAAGGCAAAAAAAAAAGAAAAAGAAAATCACATCAGTTATCCAGATAAATATAGACTCTCTTAAAGCTCTCGTCAAATGCTGTCAGCTCCGTTTCTGTCGTCCAAATTTAGAGAAGCTCTGGTGTATTTTTATAAAAGGCTCTAAAGGAAGATTTTTACAGACCAGCTAATCTTACTGCTGTAGCCGTTTCAATCTGTATCAATCATTATTTCTGTGGGGAAATTATTTTGAATTTGTCTTTAATATTACAGTACATCTTAAAGATGCACAAATCAGCTGATGACTGGAATTGGCCGATTCTTCCCCTGCTCGGCCCTGACTGGTTGTAAACTCAAAAATAGGACTTTTTCCAATCAGTAAATGCAACGTATAAAAAGCTACTAGATCTCCTTTACAACTTAGGCTGCACAATATGTTGCCATGGCAACATCAGTGTGTCCAATAGTCACATCGCAAAGGACTGCTTAGAGTGCCACATTATTATACATTATTTTTAGCTAGCTGGACAGATGCTGACACCAAACACAAATGACATTGTCCGAAATGCCAAAGGCCACAGAGTGTCGCAAACATAGATGACAAGGACAGAAAAATAGAAAATAGCCATATACTTTACCTGATACTGTCATCACAAGTTTTACCAATAGCCCTACTTACTACAACACTCTTCGGTGTGGAAGTTGTTACTGAGGGAAAAAGATTCATGGTTGGCCATGTTCTGTATCAGAGATGCTTAAAATTAAGTCACTAAGGCTGCAAAATATTAGAAACTCTTGCAAAGGCGATCATATTGGTAAATACTGTAATGGCGATATCAGTTGCAATATATGGATATTTTCTCCTTTTCTTTTTCCAGCTGTGCTCCCATTACTCTGTGATCTTAAACTTTTTCTCTTTTGTGTCCAGTGGAAGCATCTGCTAGAAGACGCTCTGTCAAACTAACTAAATATGACGTTAGCGTGTAAAATCCAAGTGCATAACATTTTTCACTCCAACCAGTCTTTTGTAATATGAATATCCCACACGCTGATATTGCCATGGCCATATTTTCACTAGGGGTGTGAATCACCAGCGTTGTCCCAATATGATGTTATATTGATTTGTTTGGGTGACGATACGATATTTGCTGATATAACAAAGTCTGTTACAATTTCCAATCGACACAATCGATATGATGAGATATCATCTGCCCATCTAACACCACTATTTACATTGATATCAACTCACAAAAAACAAAAATGATTTGACCATTTTTATTTCTACGCTCTTACAGGTACCAGGCAATTAAAAGAAAAGCAGCATTCTTCTAATTTTATAATAATAACAACAACAAATCACCTGTTTACTATAGTCTCATCCCTGAATTTCAATTCAAGTCATATCTTAAAATGACAATATGGATCAATGGCTTCATTTTGCATCGATGTAATTAGACTGTTAATCATTGAATTGATATATTGATGTGGATCAATGATGTATCGTTACACCCCTTAATATTCACAATATCTTACCTAGCCTTAGTAAACAGCTAAAAAGAAAACTATGATTTCTACAAAGGCTATTTATCCAGGTTGCTAAAAAAAGAGAGTTAAACCTCAGCAGATGCTATTGTTGTTTTTTTTATTTGCTCTGTGCAGGTATTAGTTGTTTTATACCTGATTATTTTGGAAAAGAAAAAGCATGCAGTCACAGCAGCCTCAGGGACGATATGCTGAATGGGCAAAGAAGTTAATGAATCTGGGGCAAATTTCAGCAGATAACAGAAACCCTATATGCAGCCTGAAATGCTCAGTTTGATCATGTTGAGCTCAAAAGCTGGTTTCATTCATCATGCTGGATTTAGAAATACTGTTTAATACATCAACACAAAATAATGTCTTTGTTCTGAAATATTAGTAAAACCACATTTACGACGACTTAATTTCAATGTTGGATGTCTCCTTTTTCTCCTAATCTGAACATTTAATGATCGGTCAGAAAAACTATTGTTGCATTTAAAAAGAAATCCTAAAATCAGTATTAACAGGTCAGTGTAGTTTCAGTATGTCTCTCTAGCTCTACATGACTAGGAAATAGGCCTTAATGTGTAGCATACAACTACACTTTTATGAGGGAGGAGAATAAAAGAGGAGCTGTTGGTTTCACGGTCAAATAAAAGAGCCAAAAATCGAGAAGGAATAATAATTATTTTATGCAAGCTGTCCAAATAGATCCTCTAAGACAGCATTGCAGAGGCAGCAGACGATCAGGCTGGGTCCGTTCTGGTACGGTTGTACATCTGGGAGTTAGAAAATGAGAATTTTCCTCCCACACAACATTTTTTCTGTCTTTTGAACTACATGTGGGCCCCTATAACTGTTACCAACGAATGCTCTGGGTCACGTAAACAAAAATAGGTCGTCCTATCATGTAGGGAGGGTCCTGCATCTCCCTCCAGCAGGTCGCGGTTTAAATGCCTCCCAGGGTGAATAGCTCAACAGAGGAAGCACTGCTCTGGATCGCACAGTTGTGAGTGCCGGCTGAAAAGCACAGCTGCTTTCTTCAAGATCAAACTTGCTCTTTGTTGAAAGCAAAGAGCTCCGTGCAGACACACTACTGTAGAAAAGACCTCAAAGAACCCAGGCAGCCGTCTCTGGGCAGACCGATTTCACGGCTGACCTACGCTTACTAAAACAGAGCCAGTGCTCAAGGGAAATGACTCAGAGGAGGTTTACAACCCGCAACCGTTAGATCCACTGTGAGGCAGAAGCGATTTACCCTCGCTAACACATAAGGAACCCTTGACTTCATTAAAACTCTTCCATGCAGCTGTTATCTGAGCTCACCTTGCTGTCGAGCTTCTTCATCGTCACCAGGTCCAGGGATTTCAGCGAGTGTCCCGTTGGGGCGATGAAATAAAGGCAGGCGTGGATGCGGGTGTCATGGTAGCTGTGTAGCGTGCGCTTGATTTTCAGCTCCTCCTGGAGGTATGCTTCAAACTGGGTATCGATGAACTCCACAATGGATTTGTAGCTGGACAATGAGAAGGACGGGGAAGCAGTGTATTGAGTATTTCCTCCTTTTGTTAAGGCAGCTCTTTAGCAGCAGAATGCATACTTTGACCGAACAAGCCTCCGAGTCATTTCAACAAACAAAAGGACCTCGTTTAATAATAAACACAACTTTGGAATTAATATGCAGACTAGCATAAGAAAACAAACACATATTTAAGAAAATATGTTTAAAAATAATCTTGTTTTCAACCATCCAGACCACTCGGGTCTTTTGGCTCCAGTCTAGTCTGCATACCTAGAACCAGAACCAAACACGGAGAACCAGCATTTAGTTCCTATGCTCCACTGATCTGGAACAAACTTCCAGAAAACTGTAAAAGTGCTGAAAGCCTGAGTTCCTTTAAATCAAGATTAAAAACACATTTGTTTAGGATTGCCTTGACTGTTCTAGTTAAACTGTTTTCACTGAAACATCATTAGTTCAACTTTGTAGTCCAACTGTTTTTAATGTTTGCTTTTAGTTTCTATTTTTCCATGTTCTATTTTTTCTACATTTTATTCCTACTTGCTTTTCTCTGTTTGTTTTTGTTTTTTTCTCCCCTGTATTTTAATCATGTAAAGCACTTTGCATTGTCTCTGTACTGAAATGTGCTATATAAATAAATTTGCCTTGCCTTAATTTTTTTTTTTTCAAACGCTTAGCCAGTAGGCTAAAAGAGGGCTACCTACAACAGATTTTCCTCGCTTTGAAGAAAGATACATTCAGCTGTTTGGAGATTTTTTCTGGTCGCAAAAAAATAAATAAATAAATAAAATAAACAAAGTACAGAAGGTGAGCTCGTCTATGAAGCAGCTGGGTGCAGGCTGGCTACCTGAGCAGATACCTCAGCTATAGGCACTTAAATGTTACTCAGTGGGTAGAGTAGTCATCTTCCATTGGAAGGTTGTGGGTTTGATTTCAGCTTCCCCCGTCACAGGCTGATGCGCCCCTGTGCAAGGCACTTAACCCCAAGTCTCTATGAATTCAGTCCGTTTACTAAACTCTAATTTTAGTTATGCTACATTTTTAACTGTATCAAAATGAGAAAATAATTAAATGTTGCATTATAATAAGTGTCATTTTACTAGCAGCATTAAGGATTTTTACGGTTTTTGTGAGAACCCCGTAAAACCCTGGTATTGTCACGCTGCAGACAGTGGCCAGCGGTTACTAATAACATTCAGCTGATTGACACCATTATCAGTCACCCATTAAGATACAAACTCATGAATTAATCTTGACCCGGTTTTAGCAGATTTATCTTTACCAGAAACTTTAAAATTGACCCAGAAAAATGCCAGCAACCTTGAATTCATTCTTCACACGGATTTGTGTTGGACATGACTGAACGTCTGAAAATGAGGGAATAATCTCAGGCAACGAGGACAGCTTGAGGTCGCACCTGTCTCACCTGTCCTGCAGCGGTCCACGGGTCACATGACTAAAACCGCGTTGGTTCTTGTGCGATACGCTGTGGGTCATTTCTTATGGAACTTGCAACAAAGCAAAGACTGGATGCAGCTACGGATTTAGTGTTCCCATGATACCTTTCACTGCCTAGGGCGGCAAAGCTAGCAGTCACTGTGAATGTGTGGTAACAAAATCTTACGGGTGTGTACAGACCGGCCCCAGGGCTGTGACGTCCCTCTGAAGCCAGCCTGGAAAGCATCTATATCTGATTTTTCTTTGTGGAGTTTAAAACGCATGGCCGGGGTCAAACCTGAAACCTCCGACCTCCCTCAGCCATTGTGTTTTGTGTCAGGACTGATCTAAAAGCCTTAGGACAAGGTTCATAACTGCTCCAAAGACAGAGTGAAGGGTCCCAGCACACTAGAACCAGAGTTCACCCGTTCTCTGAGACATAACAACGCAGACTTCTTTACCTGTCTTCCTTATTAATCTGGTCTCCGAAGCCCACCGTGTTGACGACGGTCAGCTTGAGGCGCACGTTGCTCTCCTGGAGCTCGTAGGTGTTGGACTTCAGCGTCACTCCGGGCTGGTTGTGCTGGGTGGGCTCGCCCTCAAACTTGGTGTTGAACAGCGTGTCCATCAGAGTGGACTTGCCGAGACCCGTCTCACCTGAACGGCAGCAATGAGGCAAACTTTTAAAAGCACGAAGTTCTCATCACGGCGTCCTCGTTCACTTTCAAAACGCGTAAACGTCTATCGTGACACCCTTTTAAGATTAGCTCAGCAATGCTGGCTCATTTAATCAGCTTTAGTTTAAGCTCCTGCGGCTATTTGATGGAATTAAGATAGAAAGGAGAAATGAGAAATAAATGGTGTGGATTTTAAAGGTGCTTTAATCCACATTTATAAATGCTTAAAAACAGTTTCTAGGTTACCCGTTACGCCTGTAATCTGTTAGAGGATGTCAGATGACTCAGATAGGAAGGTCCCTCAGCAAGAACATCTATTTTTATTCTTCCCAACCTGACCTACAGTCTGTAGGAAACATGCACTATGCATTGAATATAACTTTTTTTCTATCAAAATTCAACCACTGACATTTTTCAAACATATAATAGTGATGGTAAGAAGGCATCAGGTTTGAGGTGCCTGAAAGAACAACTGAGAAAATCCACCAGATGTTTTTGGTTCCCTTATTATTTTAAACTATAGCCACAGAAGTAACAAAAAGCTTTTGTTCTGCTTATTTTAATCAAGAAGTTACTGACCTGCAAAGTTATTCATGCATCTTGAACCTTTCCACACGTTGTCAAATTGCAAAGACAAGCTTCGGTTTACTTCGTTAGTATCTATGTCCGACGAACACAAAGCGGTGTATAACTGAAGTGGGAGGAAAGCATTCGTGGTTTTCAAAAAATGCCCGTGCTCTACTCTGACACCCCTAAATAAGTGTTATTTGGAAAATGAACACTACATGTCAACCTAAACAGACCATCCCCAGGTGATGGCAAGATGGAAAATCCTGGAAGAAAATCTGTTAGAGGCTGGAAAAGACTTGAGACCCTAGACAGGCAGCCAGATCAGCTATATATGAATGTTTTCAACGCATATTCATGTCCCAGTCAAAGTCCTGCCGTACAATAAACTGATGTTTCCAGACAGTCTCAGACTGAGCTTGAGCTATGCTGCAAAGAATATTAGGCAAATATTTCAGTCTCTGGGTGTGGTAAGCAGCCAGAGCCATAGCACAAAACACTTGCAGCTTTACTTGGAATGAAAGATAATCTGACCGACAGTTAACTCAAGTGGGCTGAATATGTGCACGCAGCGCTTCTCAGATGTTTTCCAAAATATGCTGTAAGGGATGTCTGATTTTCTTTTAACTCTATTATTAGGCACCCCTTTGTGATCAGTGTTTATCACAATCAATTTTTGCAGATGAAGGTTTTCTCTCCCAGCATTTTAAAGCAGGAACTGAAATTTTGGGTATAAACTAAGCAGGACATGAGGTCTGAATATAAAAGATTTTTTTAAAAATATATAAGATGAGACTACATCGAGATGGTCTACGTTGCGTTATAATTATAGTTTTATGTATTCCAGTAGGTTATTTTCCAGCTGTTACTCATATTTATCTACAGTTTGTTAAAAATGTGCTTGTGAGACATTTGGGATAAAGCTTTGATTCAGAGATGACTTTTTATAATTACTTTGAGAAAAGAAAAACATATCGACATAAATATTGTACATCAGCATTTAGTCTAAAAGTAGAGATATTATTTATGGCCCAGCTTTAGGTGTACCTGTTGACCGGGTCTAGCCAATCATAAATAAAACCGTGGAGCAGAAGGGTATCTGCCAGAAATGTTTTAAGTGTTAGTTCGTAAACTCTCAAATGATACATTTATAAAAAAGTATCAATGCGTTTCCCCTACCTGGGATGCTTAGCAGAAAAAAAACTAAACAGAAAGTGCTTTAGACTCGGAAGCAAGTCAAAGATGTAAACACTTATTCTTAATGTTTATTATTTGGCATATTGGAGCTATTGTGATCAGCGAGGAAGAGAGCAAGAGGCAGAGAATAGGGGGTTACTTTTAGGAATTCATTAAGGATTTAGTTGAATTTGTTTTTCTCATGAGTGTTTTTGTATGTAGTGCTCAGCTGGATGCCAAATACCACATGGAAGATAAATAAACCTTTACATAAGAATGTTTCAATGATTTCTTATGCTGCGTCCAGGCCTAACGCCTTTTCAGCATCAAAAAGGCATGCAACGCCTCAACTTAGACGCTTTTGCACACAAAACCAGACGCACGTCAGTGTTGAGGTGCTAGACAGTGCGTCTGGCGAAGTGGCTCCTGTGAGGAGGAGCTACCCTGCTCTTTCCCTCTGCCGAGGGAGTGGCTTGGCTTTATTTACTGAATAATATAATATAATCCACGCTGTGTCTGAATTCACAAATAATTCAGAGCCGTTTTGAGTTTGGTGAGTTTCACCACCTACTGACGAGGGTCGCTTTGAGCGCTATTTACCTCTGACCCGAGCCCAGTTTGACAACCTGCTGACCAGCATCAGAGCCCCCCCATCTCCCACCAGGACGCCAACTACAGGCGCCCCGTTTCAGCTGAAGAGGATCTGTCCATCTGTCTCAGGTTAGTGGGCATCTCGATGTTAACATACATCAGTGATCCAAAGTAAAAAATACTTTTCCTGTCAGAAACCCCCCCCCCCCTCCCCTCCCCCACTAGGTCACATAGCAGAGTCTCTGAATCAGTTCAGATTTACCAACTCCTGCGTCGGCCGCTCTAGAGGCGCTTAACGGTCCTCAAACAAAATTTGCAGCACCAAATGCGCACAAAGCTTCAAAACGTGCAGCGCAGGACGCCTCTCGAAGCCCCCCGAGGCGCGTCCACCATAGACTGCATGTAAATCAGGTGCCCTTGATGCTCGAAAGGTGTTTGGTCTGAACGCAGCATTAGACTTACACAAAACTAGAACAACATACATACTTTGTTCCAGCTTAACATTAAATGCACAGCGGTCCCAAACAACACATGACTACTGTTCTCTGGATATTTCATCTGCAATTTGTGTGCTTCTGAGAAGAAAATGCACCGAAAAGCACGTTGCAAAGCCGGACATGCTGTGATTTCAATGTACCAAACAAAAATATTGGGAACACTACGATTTGATCTTAATTACAGTACAAACCATGAAACATCGCAAAGTACAGCCCCCGATAAGCTCAGTAAAAACTAATAAAACAAACTGCTAAGTATCTAATAATCTGCCAGCTTCCATATAAACCTTGAATATCTGTGTAATAGTAGTGCCATCCACATACCACCTGTATACTTCCCCATCAGAACAGAGGGCATATTCATCACTCTGCTAACCAACACAGCCAATCAGCGAGTCCAGTCAGCATACTGGGTTTTCTCACGCGAAACAAATGTCTGGTGTTAAGGCGGACATGAGAGCATGCAGAGGTGTGTAGCACCCACCGACGCAGAGGATGTTGAAGCAGAAACCACGGTTGACAGACTTGTTGACCAGCTGGTCCGGCATGCTGTCAAAGCCCACATGGCCGGCCAGAGGCACAGCGCGAACTCCATCGCCCTGAAAGCAAAAGAAATCAGTTTAGTCTCTGCGGTATTAAGCCACCCCCCCCCCCCCCCCCCAATCGCACTGAGATTGTTCTATAGACGTATCTCTGCCATGTCTGAGAAAACGTTCTGAATTTTCTTCGGCATCAGAAAAACTTAAGCTCCCACTTATCTGTGCCCTCCAGTGGAACAGTTACCGTTAAATTAGCAGCCAAGACTCGCATCACCTCGTCCATGAGATCCGCCGTTTACAGAACGAGACTGAATTCAGGTGCAGTCTAACTCACTTCCTGTTTCTGGAGCTGCAGCTCTCTTCCGTCAACCGAGACGGTTCCAAACCACAAAGTACATATATGGAAAGCTACGGCTGCTCGTGTAAAGTAAACGAGCGACGACGACAGGCTGTGAGGCTTAAAACACAAGACTTCAAAAATGTAACCAAAATGTAGTTTAAAAGGTAGTTGTTGTTTTTTTTGTGATGGCCCAACACAAAGTAGTGCCAGGTTCTGCAGTGAAAGAAAGATGGTATAATGTTTCCAAAATCTTTCAGAATTGGACCACTTTGACCAACTCTCCTTGGTCCCTGTTAATTTGAGCCTCTGTATAAAAACAGCCATTTCATTTTATGAAGGTTCAAACATGGTGGTGCAACCACTCACTTCTTTACAAAACAAACACTGCCCTTCACCTTGAACACACAACCCCTACTGTGAACCACGGTGATGGCAGCATCATGCTGTGGGGATGTTTCTCCTCCAGCAGGGACTGCTCAGAGTTATTGGAAAATTGATAGAGCGCTACATCAAGGGCAATTCAGAAAGAAAATCTGACCTTCGAGAACTGGAGTTTAAGACCTCTGGTTTTAAATCAAAGTATATTCCTGTATTAGAATGCTATTGATAGTCCTGTCTTAAAACCAGTTGGAAATCTGTGGCAACACTCGAAAGGTTACGTTCAAATATCTTCTCCACCAAATCTAAACGAGCCATTTTGGTTCTATAAAGTAATAAGACATAAGGTCTGAATATCTATGCACGCCACACCTTTAAGATTTACATTTGTAACACCATGTATGCTTTTCCCTTTAGATTTGTAGTTTTGTTCTACTTTGGGCTCGTCCATCACATGAAAACCCAATAAAATACATTCGATTTTGTGGTTGTAACATGATAAAGTGTGAATGACGAAAAAAATAAAAACTCAAGGTGTACAAATAGTTTGGCAAGACACTGTACACACTAAGAATAATTTTGTGCACCTTTTTAAAATGTGTGCGGTTGTTGTCAGTAAGCATTTTTGATTGCTGTGATACTTGCTGTGCTACGTTTATATTATGAGCCGTAGGGAAGCAAAGAATTTGCATAAGATGCCAGAAAAAGCTAAATCTCTCCACCAGCTAAACCTCAGACAACCCGGCCATTATGTGGCTTAACATAACACAGTGCCGTTGTCCAATTTGGCAAAAGGCTTTGAAAGAAAACCCTACTCTCGGGGTAAAATTCAAAATAACTGTGTGAGCTGACGGCACCAAACAGTTGCGGATTGTTTGGATGGCTGGAGCCGGGTTAAAACAGCTGGGAGACAGTTTGGGAAGCTGATGGTAACGTAGCAGGACAAGCAGCCTCTATATATTTTTTTGCAGCATTCCTCAAATCATCCTCCTCGCTTTCCATGGCACTCACAGCCAAGTAGCACACAGCCGGGTTCATTCATAGGGCCACAAAGGGAAATCAGACTGCACAGCCTCTGCTATTCTAAGCACTCCCTCTGGGTTAAGTGGCTTCCTTTTCTACGAAAAAAAAAAAGGCCATGTGAACATTTTTAAAAATGCAATCTTTTAATCCTATGTGCTGCTCGCATTTCTAACGCGAGCAAAAGACGACGCCCGCACCAAAGTTAACGGGACTTGTGCTGGTGAACGGGACTTGAAACAACATAACGGAAATGAGCACCGAAGCTGCGCTTAAATGGGGGCGTTGAGAATGAATGGCCTACCTCTGGCTCCATGTAGGCTTTTTTTAACGGTACAGAGCCTACTACGTTACATTTTAGACAGTATGTCGCTTTTAAAGTACGAGTCGACATTTTGCTTCGAAATTATGACGCTAAAGATAGCCGCACATGAAATGAAAATGGTAAAAATGAGAATTAATGAAAACAAAAATCAACAGATTGACGTCGAGTCCACTGAAAATCGCTTATGCTGGATTTAAGTTTAAGTTCTTAACAGGTGTAAAATATATATAGATATATTTACTAAACCGCGTTTACGTTGCTACGGTGGGTTTTTGATGGAGTGGAGCACGAAAACGGATGTTAGCAAGATATCTCTTCCCCTAATTCATCCCCCACCGGAACGCTACATATTATTATTTTTTTGTGCGTGTGTCTCGAAATTGTAACGCATGCATAAAGAGAGCATCCCCGTGTATAACGGTCGACTTACAGCTTGCCTTGCTATCTCAGTGGACGCCATGGTGAGTGTCGTTAGCTGGAGAACAAACCCTCCACCGCTCTGAGGTTAGCAAAGGAAGCAGCGCCGTTTACGTTATACCCAAAACTGGCCTGCTCGGAACGTACCATTTTTGAGGCGTTTTACGCACAATATAAAGAAAAGGAATTTTACTCATAACTTTATAATGGATATATCCTTGAAATATTATGACTTTATTTTTGTCTATGTGTTTTATAATTAAAGGAAAAAGAACTAAAGACTGAAATCCATCGAATCGCCCCGACCCCCCCAGCACAGGATGCCACCATGGTTACGGCTGGTGGATGAGTGCTGTGTGAACGTTTCAAACGGAAATTAGCAACATGAAGTAGCCCAATTTCGAGAAAGCTGCTTATATTTATTTTTATATGACTCAATAAACCATGAAGAAGCGTTCATTGATGCGCACATTCTAATCCTGATCAAAGTAAATGATACTGACAGTAGCAATCATAAATCACAATCTGCCAGCCATCACTGATCATTCAGTTTTAGCTAAGTGAGCTAACTGAGTATAGTAACGCCTATTTAGTCACGTGCCCGAGAGCGACCAATAGGAACAAGGCAAGGATTTTAAATTAGAGCCGCGGTTCGTTTTTGCATCACAACAAGCTAGCAGGAGACGGCAGACGGTAATGTAACGCTAACGTTGCGACTGAAAGGCTATAAGCTGAATAGCTTTTTCATTGTTCATGATACCTTCTCCACACTATTGTTTTCAATGACTTTAAGCTTTTAAAATGTCAAGTTACGCCCGTTAAAAGCGAACGTTTAAGTAGCTATTTGTAGGTGCTGGTCAGCAGTTACATAAACGGTCAGTTGTTGCTGTTCGCAATCGTTAAATTTGACATGAAAATAGAAAGAAAGACGCTGTTACTGTAATGTATGTAGTCAAAGTTGGCATGCTTTTGTTCGCTTAAGCCTATTAACCTTTTCAGTTTCAAAGGACGGCCATTCTGGATTCTACATGGCTTTCTCGGTAAAGTGGAATACCACGTTTAAAGTTAATATAAAGTAAAGGGCATATAATGACCTAGTTTTCATTTGGTCAACGTTCCGGTATTGTTTGAGACTGCTGGAAAAGTAGCAATTCTTTTGTCTCTTCATTTAGTGTTATCCATCCAAATTAACGGTTAAAGTGCTTTTGCATATTTATTTATTTTTATCCGTCTAAACTGACAGCTCTTACACTCTGTAGCATTTTTGGCTACACTGGTGCCAAAACATATCATCTTTGCAGTTAACGTTTTTATTTAAATTAGCACGATCCACAAAGTTGAAATTTGACATAAATTAAATTTCCAATGACGTGGTCTGTGAGGGGGGAAAATGATAAAGGATATTAAGATTCTGTTGGTGTGTTTCAACCGTATCTGTAACTGGGCAACAGATTAGTCTGGTCTCTGCATTCCAGTGTTGACATGAGGACACTGAAGGTGTCAAAAATAAGTCTTTGATTATATTCACCTTTATGGCTTCAAGCACTGGAATATTTGGACAAAAACTTATATTGTAGTATGTGATATAGAGAAACTGGTACTGTTTTTTTTTTTTTTTTTTTTTTTTTAAGGTCAATTTAAATGTTTCTATTTGGGTCTCAGTTTGTGTTGGTGTCATTAGTAATGAGAGGGAGTGCTTTGAGCCATAATGCAGAAATCACAATGGCAGAGAATCTCTAGCTAGTTCTCCTATAAATGTAGCTGATGCAATGTCAATGCTTCTATTTTTACGAGAGAAGTGTGTTGGTCTTCTGATGGTCTTTGATCTCTTCTTGTGCTCTTGAAAAGGCCCCTTCAGGGTGTCTGCAGTTTACTGCAGAAACTAATATCTGATTGTTTTTCAGATCCAATGGCAAACGTAATCTTTGCCGAGCAAGAAAATGCACGTCTTGATGCACCGTCACAGATTATGCGTCAAAGACTTAAATCTGCTCCAGGTATAAACGTTTCACTTGGCAATTCCCCCCCCCCCTCTTACCACTCTGTTGGAATGCAAGCAAACATTTGCTTTTGTTCCTCACCAGAGAAACTACTAAAGTCACCCATGACTGGCAAGATGATTACAACGCCACGGCCATCTGGTCGTAGGGCTTTTGGAATGGTGAACAAAAAGATTTCAACTCCATTGGTCAACCCACAAGAGAAGAAACTCTTAAAGCCACAGGTTGGGGTTAAGAATTTCACTTATTTTTATTTATTTATCAATATTTACATCATTGTGGTTCTTTCTTCTTTTGTCCCCCCCTCCCTCCCCCCAACAACAGGAGACTAAAGTGATGCCAGCTCCTCTCTCTGAAGGGGAGGAATATCCAGAAATAGAGCTGTTTATCCCTTATGACCCGTCAGGTAAATTAGTCCTTGCACTTAAATCAGAATCAGACATAATTTTTATAATCCCAGAGGGAAATTACTTTTGTTACACGCACCAGATATACAAACATTTTTATATATATTTACAACATTCCACACAAAATAATATAAATGTATACGTATATAAGTCAAAATATATATGTAGGTGTATAACTATAGATCCAAATAAAGTGATAGTGACTTGTGCAAGAGCAGTGCAAAGAATGAATAAATGTTAGTTACAGTGGGGGGGGGGGGGGTCTGAATCACTGAGGGAGGCGTTGTAGAGATTGATGACCACAGGCAGGAATGATTTCCTGTGGTGCATCTGGGTGAGAGGAGTCTTCTGCTGAAGGAGCTCCTCTGCTGGGCCAGTGTGTCATGGAGAGGGTGTGAAACATTGTCTAAGATGGACTGAACCTGGACAGCATCCTCCTCTCTGCCACGGTCGTCAGGGTGTCCAGCTCCTCCCCCACATCACCAGCCCTCCTGATCAGCTTGTTCAGTCTGTTGTTGTCAGCGACCCTCAGCCCACTGCCCCAGCATGTGACAGCAAAGAGCGTGCTGGCAACAACAGACTCATAAAACATCCTCAGCATCGTCCTACAGATGTTAAAGGACCTCAGCCTCCTCAGGAAAAAGAGTCGGCTTTGGCCCTTTTTGTAGACCACCTCTGTGTTTCTAGTCCAGTCCAACTTATTGTTAAAGTAGACTCCCAGGTACTTGTACTCCTCCACAGTGTCAACAGGGACCCCCTGGATGGAAACGGGGGTCACAGGTGTTTTTGTCCTCCTCAGATCCACTATTAGCTCCTTAGTCTTTGTCACGTTGAGCTGCAGATGGTTCAGCTCACTCCAAGTGACAAAGTTGCCCACCACAGTCCTGTATTCACTCTCATCACCCTTTTCAATGCAGCCAACTATTGCTGAGTCATCAGAAAACTTCTGAAGGTGGCAGGACTCAGTGCAATAGTTGAAGTCTGAGGTGAAAAGGGTGAAGGGGGAGAGGACAGTCTCCTGAGGGGCCCCAGTGTTGCTGACCACCCTGTCAGACACACAGTTCTGTAGGCGTACATACTGTGGTCTGCCCGTCAGGTAATCAACAATCCTGACATTAAAATACTGCCACCTTAAAATACTGACATATATTTTTAGATTACTTTATTTTTATCCCCTCAAGCTGAGTTTCTTTCCAGGAATTTCTGACATAAGGTGCCTTGTTTAAAGTACAAACTTAATACTCTAGAAGTTAATTTTTGCATAATTTAAGGCAGTGGTTCCCAACCCTGGTCCTGGATGTTTTTAGATGTCTCTGTTCCAACTCACCTGACTCAAATGACTGCATGAGCTCCCCTGCATACCATCAAGTGGTGCAGAAGCCTCTTAGTCATCCATTCATTTGAAGTGTGTGTGTGTGTGTGTGTGTGTGTGTGTGTGTGTGTGTGTGTGTGTGTGTGTGTGTGTGTGTGTGTGTGTGTGTGTGTGTGTGTGTGTGTGGCAGGACAGGGCTCCCTGAGGACCAGGGTCTGGAGCCACAGACTTAAAGGTCATCTCAAATTAAGGCAGAGTAATGGTAGACATCATCTTTGGCTCCTTCATCCAAGAGTTGGAGCACAGTTACCATTCTGAATAACTTGGCTAAAAGATTTATAAATTCTAACGTATGTTTATGCATTTCAGAATTTGAGCGGTACAGCGTACCTGAAGTCTTGGTTCCTCTTAATTGCTTGGCTGGATTGACATGTTTTACATATGACCTTCCCAACCTGGGTGAGGACAAGCTGGAGGATCTCCCAGTTCCTTCGCCTTTGAAGATCCCACGATGTTCAGGTATCGACTTCCTATTCATGGTTAAAGTAAAATGGTTTATTCCTGCACATCCAGAAACGAGCCCAAAAAAAGCAACTCAGCGACATCAGAAGGAATTTTTTTTTTTTTTTTTTTTTTTTTGGCAAAAGTGCAAAAAAAGCCATTTCACACGATGACTGTAGCTATTAGCAGTAGCTTGGTGCCAAATGCATAGAGGACATTGACTTTTTTTTTTTTTTTGACAACGTGGCTTAATGGCGAGGTCGTTTGTAATTCCTTTAGCACACCATTAAACTGCACGAGTGTGTAAATCCTACACACTGGGGCTTTAAGACACTCAGCACTAAAAGTATAATTTTCATCCAGTACTTAAAGCTCTTGTCAAACCACTTGTGATGTATTCCAGGAAGGAAGTCGGTTTGTCACAGTATTGTAAAACAAGTTATTGCAAACAAACGTTTAAATGGTGTTGGCCTTTATAAATTAAAAAATGTCATATCACTGTATAAACATGTAGTTGATATTGCTGCATATGTAAGTTCTCCACCACATGTGAGCTTGTTTTGTCAGACCAACTGTCCCTTCTCAGTAAAAAGCCTGGCTGAGGTAATGATATGCAGCTCTACCCAGTTGACTAAACTCCGATTGGCTACAACCGTATTTGGAAAACGAAACGCCGTTGGATGCTGTTCTCTTCATGGACGCCCAATGATGGCTTCAGAGACCAAGTTCATTCGTAACTTTAGGAAGTTGAGGGCAACTTTTAATATCTGCACCTCTAAACTCCTAGTCAAAATCATTTTTATCACTTTGCATAAACTGCCTGTAAAACAAAATAAATGTTATAATTCACCCAGCCACCTTGACCTGGTTCCCCTGAAAGTGACTGTATCCAAGCTAGATTTAGTTGTTAGTATTTATAAACTTTTTATAAATGTCCAGACTGACGCAGTGCAACTGCTGGGCTCAGATGCATGACTTATGACTTAATTTAAAAATAATGACGCTTGTGTTGAAATTAATTATAACCTTTGAGTCTGGAGTACATGTTGGAAGAGTATCATTAACCCAACTGTCGTCATTTTCAGATAACTTCCCAGAGCTGTCTGCGTTTCTTCAAACACTGGAGGAAATCCCTGACCTTCCCTCAGAATCTGAGTTCTAATGTATGTTATCGATGCTTTTTATTGTTTGAATAAAAGTTTTTACTCTTTTCTTACTGGGCTCCAACTCGTTTATAATTGGCAGACTGTGAAAGTTTCGGGGGAGTATACTGTCACTTCCTGCTTTAAAGTCCACCAGTGGTCACATGTGAGGGATCCTTGCTATCGGGTTTTGTCAGAGAATGAACTTTGTCTCGGTTCCTCTTTACAAAAGGAAAGCAGGATCTCCGGCTTTGTTTCGTTCTGAACTAAGAATAAAATAGTCTGCGTCCTCTAACATTGGCTGTTTTTATAATGCTAACCTGTGAAAACGCAGGTGTGCTTTTTGTGGACAGACTTTTTTGGTAGCAGAACAGGTGAGTTATCGCCGGTCTGGCAGGGTGCTCTTGACGACAACGGGGCTTTTAGAAGGCTTTAAACTTCTGGATTCTCTTGTTTATATATTCAACTCCAGGGTAGAAATGCATTTTTCTCTTAATACAGGAAATGGCTGCAGTAAAGCGGAGGGAAATAGTTGTTTATGATCCGAGACATCTTCAGGGTGTAGTCTAAAAAGGAAATAGCCTCGGAAACTGCGGAGCGAGCCAGGCGGGCATGTACGAAAGCGGGTCGGCCAGTTTTGGCTCGGAACCAGCCGTCAGCAATGCCGACGCCCACAGCAGCGGGCCCCCCAGACAGAGCTCCGTTGTGGAGCGGCTGTCTCGGTATGGCATGCCGGTCATGCCCGGGGCTTCCCAGCGTAGGTGGAGGCTGCAGAGGCAGCAAGAAGTCAGCGACGGCGCCGCTCCGGGAGGACTCAGCAGGGACCCTCCGGAGAGGGAGTCGATCCCACCGGCTCTGCGCAGAAAGTACCTGAAGTTGCTCCTGAGCGGCTCGGCGAGCAGCGGCATCAGCAGCGCGCTGCAGTGCTCCCGGAGCCAGAGCCTGCCCCCCGAGGAGGAGGTGGAGGAGGACGCTGACTGGGCTCTGTATCCCATGGAGCACGCCTGGATGCTCTTAGCGGTGGAGGGGAGCTACGAAACCATCCTGGACTTCATCTCCGAGGACCCGCAGCTGCTAACCAGGAGGGACTTCATCAGCGGGTACTCGGTTCTGCACTGGCTGGCCAAGAGGGGCCAGGACGAGGTTCTGCTGAAGCTGCTGCGCTACGCGGAGCGGGCGGACGTGGCCGTGAACGTGGACCTGCGGGGCAGCGGCGGCCTCACCCCGCTGCACGTCGCCAGCATGCACGGCCGGTTCGCGGTCATCAAGCTGCTGGTCGGGGCGTTCGGTGCCGACGTGGACGCCATGGACTACAACGGCAGGAGGCCGTGGCAGTACCTGAAGGAGGACACGCCGCTGGAGATGAAGGAGCTGCTGGGAACCTGGGACGATGAGCACAGCTGCGGGGTTGCGCAACCTCTGAACAAGAACGTCAACAATAACTGCGCTGGCGCAGTGGAGCTGGCCGCGTGTGAGGAGGTGGATGGCGCAGAACCCGAGGGGGTGACCACCTTCAGCAAGACCAAGAAGAGCAGCTGGGGATTCAGGTCCTTAAGAAAGCTGATATCCTCTTCATTTGTTGGATACAAGTCATGAGACGAATATAACTGTCATGGCTAATTTCGATAAGTTGAAATAATTGTGATTTTCTTTTGTTTATAAATGGATGAGTAAGGGGTCAAATTTGATATTTAGGCATGCCTATGACCATGGTACTGTGGTTTCTTCTGTATTCCTTGAGTGTGTTGTTTTTTTATGCATAAATGTAAACACATTTTTACACGAATAAGTACTTAAAGTGCCTATACTAATGGCATTGTGAACGAGTTACTATAAAAGGGATGTGACGTCACAAGGTAAAGCACCAATCAGAAAACGAGTAAAATGTTTTCTTTCAGTGATTTGTGTGAAAATGAAACTTTTTTTTCTCAAGGAAAAAGGTACTGTGGTGTTTTTAATTACTAGTTTCTAATGAGGAAATCTAATTACCAAAACGCTAACTATGCATTCAGTCCAGATTAAACCTTTTTAATAACTGCTGTATGAAAACCTGTCAACTTTTAAATAAATGCGAATCTAAAGGACGCTCTGCGTTAATGCATTTCATTTTGCTGAACTGTCTGAGCACCTGATATGAATGGGTTTGCATCAGAAACCATCCCTGCTCATTCACCTGTTCATACCACTTATCCTTATGAGTGGTTCACCCCAGAGGTAGCCAGTCCATCACAGGACAACTAAGCAAACAAACCTTTGTACCTAAGGGCAATTTAGAGAAACCATTAACCCATTAGTCATGTTTTTGGACAGTGGGAGGAAGCAGAAGTACTCATGCGTATTCAGGAAGAACATGAGTATAAAACTTGTTCCCAGTTCATTGGATGTTCTGCAAATCAAAGTAGAAATCCTGAAGCAGTTATTTAAGAATGATTATTTGGTGTTTGGCTAAATCTGAACTGGATCATCAAATTTGATGTCTTTCAAATTTTGGGATCTGTGATACCTTTGAAGAGACCAAAACAGATGGTAACTCCAAAGATGGCATCTAAACCAGACCCGGTTTAACCGCTGGCCTAGTTTAAGACCTTTATTCAACAGGATCTAGGGACCAAGCAGTGAAATGTCCCCCCTAAAGTCGTTTGGAAGTTGTCACCATTGAGTCAGATGTTATGTTTTGACATAGGACATTAAAGAAACCACATCAAAATATACAATATTGTAAAACCCCTTAGATTTGTCTTTAACATAATGGTAAAGAACCACAGATCAGTTTTCCATACCTAGCATCAGAAAAAGGCTCCAACTGTGATACATGTACCACTGATTTCGCTCCATGTTTATTGGTCCTCAGTGGAAATTTTGAGGATGATTTTCAGGCTGAACAAATTATTTTTCTGCATTTCGGTTTTTCATCGAACACTGTAGCAGTAGGTTCACACAAAAGTATTGAAAGATTTGTCATAAGCACAAACTGATGGAGGTGCACAAAGCTTTGAATGCAAGGGAGCCATATTGGATTTTCTGAAGTGAAAAACCTTCAGCTCTCCCACCCTGAACATTTCAAATTGTTTTAATGATATAAACAAAAAGCACATTTACTTAATAAAGTGGTGCTTGTTTCAGTGTACACCAAGTTCATTTCATATCCAGACACTGCACTAACGTTGCTTTATTGGGGAAAAAGATTAACTTTTCTCCTTAATGTTACCCAGCCAGATCTAAAGTAAGTTCAGCTTTTAAAGAAACTTCCAGTTATTAAATTAACTAATAGAGCACAGGAAACCATTCCCCCTGAAAACTAACTTCAGGTATTTTAAAGACCTAAAAAGGAGAAACAACAACATTGACCTCTCCATTTCAAATGTGATCTTTTATTGTCAAACATGAGCATAGCCAGAGTATCTGTACAAAACAAATGCTGCTCCAGATGACGTAGCTCCATCCTAGCTGTCAGGCCAGGCAGCTGAAGGTCCTGGGTCGCTTGGATCCGTGGGCCCTCAGGTTTACAGGCCGAGCTTGGTCCTCCTCCAGTGTCTCCTCTTGGAGTTGTACCTGAAATGAAAACAGGTTTGCTTAAAAACACAAAGACTTTCTGCAAATAAAAACAAAATCTTTTTTTTTTAATGAAACAATCCAATCCATTTGTACACGACCACCAGTAGGAGTATACAAAACAGACATTGAGGAAAGGTTAAGCTGAAAATATTCTAATTCTCCTGATGCAGCTTCAGCTCTGTGGATCGTCACCATGTTATGAGCACATTACTAAAACAAGTTTAATTTATGACAGAAAGCATCAGATTCTAAACGATGGACCACTTTCTACAGGCACTTTAGTGCAGCGATGCATCTCTCAGGGTCACCAGCTGATCCAGCAGAAGTGTCCTGCAGCTGCAGAGCTTCCTCATCACAGTGCAGTGAGGAGGAGGAGTGCAGCAGCAGAAATGCTCTCAGCAGGGTTAATGACAGCACTCTACTGATGATGAGTGCTGCAATTGCAGACCTGCTTTAAATTATAGCGCTCCTGCATCCTTTTTCTACCCATCAGTCAGTCGGGAATCTCTGAATGTTAGCAGCTCAGCAATGCAACCGAGAAATGGAAACCCAATTTACAATGACCACCAATCCCAAACAGCAACACGCCATCATTGGTTTACGCCTGATTATAAATACTTTGAGGACGATTAGAGGCGTCCAGCACCCAGAGGTAGTAGAAGGGGAACGAACACCAGGACGCCTCGCTTTAAAACAGAACGTCAGGCCTAACTGTGCAGAGACTGTCAGATTCCTGGATATTTTTTAATCAGGACAGACATGAAAGGATGACTGCTGAAGGCAGCTGTGTAAGCAGGGTGGTTTCATGGGATTTTATGTAACAAAAGAAAAAAATAACTCAGGACTCGTTCATGCATATTTCAAAACACACAAAAATATATCTGTATCTTATAACAGTGTAGGCTATATTACTTTATCTGATCCAAAAATGATCTACATAAAATACTAAAAGATCTGTCATTACATTGTAGGGGATCAAATCTGTCCACATATACTTAACACAAGGCCACCAGATCTACAAATGTGCTCCAAGTCCCTCTGCAGCCGAATCTATAATATGTTTAATTCTTAAATTTCCATCAAGGAACACATGAAATAAGTTTAGGGTCTCACAAATGGGCTAAACCCCTGACTATTCATTACTGAGATGTACAGCACGGATATATGAATCCAGAATATCCAATCAAATATTGTGCCATAGAAGTCCCTAATCACCGTGATACCGCACACACTGCAAGTCATTATATTATAAAGATTTAAAAAGTATAACTAGGACCAAACCAAACATGGGTAAATTCAAGTCAATCTAAGATCTAATAAGAATTGGACCGGTGATAAGCTTTCTGACATCCATTGTAAACTACCACAATACAAATAACCTGAACTGAATACTTTAAAGAAGAATAACAATAAAAATCCTTTAAAACAAGGGTGTCCAAAGTGCGGCCCGGGGGCCATTTGCGGCCCCTGGCCTGATTTTGTGCGGCCCCAAACTGCAATTTCCTAAATGATTTGGTCCCATCCGCACTGCTTTTTAATTGGGGAAAAGTTACCGACAAGTTAAGACCTTCTTTCAACTGAAAATATTAAGTATAAAAGAAATTACTTGTCTTTTAATAACTACACTTTTTTACATCCTCTTAAATTTCAGAGGACCACAACCATCCAAGGACTTAAAATGTAGACCTTCATGCACCAAATTCTTCTTTCATTTCATTGATTAAAATCGATTAAAAACCACAGGCACTTTAAAAGAAAACTGACCCAAATCATGTTCTGATGGATGACAATAGACAAAAAAAAAAAAAAAAAAAAAAATCAATCCCAAAATTACTGAATGACCAAATGTTAATTTGGCAAATGTGCAAAACTATTTAAGTTTTATAGATAAAGACTTGTGTACTTTTGACTTGACCATTCAGGTCCACATGAAGGAAAGTCTGGACACCCCTGCTTTAAAGGTGCACGTCTAGATGAGAATGTTTTATCAGACCAACGTCCACATTGCTGCTGTGTGCAGCCTGAACACAGATGTATAGAAATATTTAACATGCACCATAACAACCTACAGCTGTATTGCCGGCTTAGCACTCCATTACGATTTTCACTTAACGCTGCTCAAAGCGATCCTACAAGTTTGATTTTGTTGACCAGAACAATGTTGTGGGGATTGTTCGTGTCGCCAGCCGTAAACAGCATCAGAAACCCGACCTGGGAACTCACCTGATCTTGTTGCCGGTCTTCATTCTGATCCACTGAGGAATCGGCCGGTTCTGTTTCTGCTTCTTGGCCAGAAAGCGCTTGATCCTGAAAGTCTTGTGGGACGACTGGAGAAAAAAAAAAATAAAACACAAAAGAACTCTGTTAGTAACGCGTGGGTTAAGCGTCAACCCCACGTTTTAAGGTGAAAACGCTTTTAAATCATCCGAGGCAGTTCGGCGCTAGCACGCTTAGCTCCGTGTTTTAGTGAATTTAATCACATTATCTGCGCCGCTCAACTAAAAATACGGACACTTTACACACTAGTGCGACATTTATTACTCATTTCGGAAATCAATTGTGGATTAGAAGCCCTGCCGAGATGGATGTTTGATGATTTTATATTTACCATTTTCTCCACAATCCTTTTCCCACTATGGCGGTAGTGGAAGAGAAAGAAGGACGTGACGTAGGCAGGTTTAAGGAGTAGGCCTCCGTGGAGCAGCGACGCCAGGCGGTCACTGGTGGAACTGCATGCATATTTATGATCCTCGATCAGGGGTCAGAAACCTTCACCTCGGTCCAGTTAAATTAAATTTGAGCCACAAAGCAGCATCTTCGAAACAAAATCGCTTGTTTTTGTTTACTATCAATTAAAGAAAATTTGTTTAGTTTTTTTATTTAAAGAGCAGTTTTTTCCAGGTTTAATACATTTTCTTCAGTGGCTCAATTTTTAGAGAAAACGAAGTAAAAAACAAAAAGCACACAATTTGCAAGTTATTGCAAAAAAGGAAAAAAGAATGGCACCTATCATTACATGTTTTGTCATTTTTTGTGCAAATGTTATACCCACAGACTGTTGCATGAAAACATGTAGGAAAAAACACTCAAGCTAGTTTTTTTTATTAATTGTACATTTTAAGTCATTGCTTAATTCTTTAGCAATTTTGTCTTAAGTCATTAAAAGCCACAGTGAAGGGTCTAAAGAGCCATGTGCAGAGTCCTGTCCTAGATATGATTTATTTTCTAAATTAAAATCATAACACAATAGATTGGTCAATCAAGACGTTGTTGTTATCTCCATCTCCGCATAAAACAGATATCATGGAAATTTAATTTCTTGAACATTCATTAAGGTTTGTAAAGAAATTGTGTACATCCTTTTTAGCTGTTCAAATGTCAAAGTTTATTCAAACAGCACAGGTTCTCACACATTGCCTCATAAAACAGGCATTTGCAAATATGTTTTTCAGTAACTAAATTGTTTAGGAATATTGCATGAATTTTATTTTTATTTTTCTCCAAAAATCCAAATTTGAGATGGAAAACAGTGCAAAGTAAAAACAGAGACACAGACTTCAGCAAATATTTTTTATTTCCAGGCAGATATTGTGCCATTTTGTTAGTATTACCAGCAATGCTGTACTCAGTTTACAAAAACTGTTAAATGTCCAAGTTAGAAAAATGGGGGAAGGCCACATGTTGATCCCTCTGAGCAAGAAGTCTTCATGCAAGCATAGATGTCATATGGCAGTGTGGTTAGAAATTACTTTCTCCTCCAGCAGTTTCATAAAAAATAATATCTGAGCACAACAGAGCAGGTTGTGTTGTTTAGCACATATAGCAAACGACGAATCATGAAATACAGTGAATCCTAAAAGCTCAAGGAACCATATTATAATGCCATGTTTTCATGATATAAAATAAGAGGCCATTATGAATTGTTTCAAAACGTTTTTCACCTTTAATGTGACCAATATCTTGTACATTTCAACCAAAAAAAAAAAAAACATGTGGTACAGTAGGAACGTTACAAAAACTTGATGTTTCTCCAAAACTGATGCAAAGACTGAAACTGATCAGAAACTCTGACAAAAGGCCAACACCAGCACTGCGGTAACTGCAGGAACTGCCGGTTGTGTTTTCCAAGTGGATATCTCCAATATTTTCCACATGTATGGTAAGAAGAAGCAAAGCAGAATTTTCTGTTAAAGAAATCCACCCCGGTTAAAACCTCCCAAAACCTTGTGGGAGAACACGTAATGCTGGCGCCATCATTTCAAATTCTGAGTTTTGCAAAAAAAAACAAACAAAAAACAAAGTACATGACCAAAAATACCACCGTACCAACAGTGAGGCACGGTGGTGGCAGCATCAGGAGCTGGGATTATTTTGCTTCAGCTGGAACTGCAGTTTTGCCAAGTCAAATGAAATGCTAAACTTTCTCAAATTCCAGTTAATTCTGGCCCAAAACCGTCTGCAAGAAGACGGGATTTGATTTCGCGGCGTTACTTGGAGTCCAAGCATACGTCCAAATCAACCAAACAAATGCTTCAGCGTATGGAAATTAGAGCTTTGGAACAGTCTAAAGGTCAGAAATAAGTCCTACAGAAAATGTTTTGGGTCACTTGAAGAGGGCAGTGGGTAGATTTGGAGGACCCTTGCAACGCAGAGGGCACGAATGTTGCCCAGCCAAGATGTGGACAGACTCTATACTGAAAGGCTGAAAATAAATCAGATGCTTCAAGAAAGTATTAAGTTTAAGGTTGTGTACCCTTCTGCAAACAGGTTATTGGCTCTTTTATTTTGTACATCTTTGATAGACCAGGTTAGTATGACTGCAGTTGAATTATACAGGAAATATGTCACATTAAAGTTTAAAAGGATTCATCCTGGACTCTCTTTTTTTTTTTTTTTATGTCTGACCAAACTGGCATTTTACTAGGCGTGTACAGACTTTTGAGAGCCACTGTGGTTCTGCACGTCAGTGGATCTTCCTTCTGCGTGCCGAGAGCGCGGTACAAGGTGAGCCTGTGAAAGTGAAGATCTAAAGTGCGCAGTTACACAGTAGAGTTTGCATAAAGCGTCTTGGAGATATTCTGGAGCTGCAGATTCTGATCTAAATGAATGTTTACAGTGAAACAATTTTCCCACCAGAGCAACATTAATGACGTAAGGCCACTTTGAGATCACATGGTCCCAGGAAAGCTTTGGCATCACCTACAGCCGCTCTCCTCCACACGGTTACTGTAAACGCTCCTGAAAAATTAAACTAAACAGCGTCCCCATCAGGCACTGGGAGGCTCAACCATCCCTCCTCCTCTGGGACTGGGAGAGCTGGGTGCCGCGCTGCGGTGTTAGCGGTGCTGGGAGCCGCCACACTGAGCCTCACAGGCCTGTATTTTCACCGAACTCAAAACACCAAAATCAGACATGCGCTCAGTCATCTCCCTTGTCAACTGGCTTCTTGTTTTCAGCATCCGCTTTCCTGTCGGCAGAGCCAGATTCCGCCCCTCCTCCTCCTCCTCCTCCGGTGGTACGGTTGCGGCTCCTGGCCCCTGGCTGGTACAGCTGGATGGCTGGCCGGTCCTGGCAGAAACGAACAAGCCGCTCAGAAATACTCAAAACAGGAGTAAGACGAAACGAGGATATGTGAAAGTACTCATACCTTGTTACGCACTCTCTCCCTTTTACCGCCATCCTCCTTCTTGTTCTCTCTGGCAGGTTTCTCCACCTTCTCAGGGTGAGGGGAGTCAGCGGAGTTTTCCGTCCTTTTCTCCGAGGCCTTCTGTCTTTTAACCTCCTCCTCCCGTTTTCGGGACGTGTTCTCGCCGTCCTGCTGATCCCTCCGTCTGCGCCGCTCCTCGTCCTGCCGTCGGATGCGCTCCTTCTCTCTCTGTCGACGCTCCCTCTCCTTCTCGCGCTCCCGGTCCACATCGCGCTCTCTGAACTCCTTCCGTCCGTCCTCGTTCCCTCTGCCAGTGAAATCACCACTTTTTGTTTAGCCACAGCAGCTTGAACTCAGCAGAGGAATGCGTGAAAAGACTGACTTTCTTTCTCGATCCTCCTTATTTTCCAGGTTCTGCCTCCTCCTGTGATCGGCGCTTCCTGGGGGTCTGTCCTCTCTGTGTGGCTTCTCCGGTTTCTTGAACTTCTCCTTGGGCTTTTCAGACTCTCCGTCGTCACTCTTGTCTGGCTTTTTAAGGAGCTGAAAATAAAGGAAGTAACGCGCCGAAACGATGGAAACGACAAATTTTTGAAAGGCTCGGTTGCTTTGCAGCACGCACCTTAATTTTTGGTTCCGTCTTAATCTGGTCCTTGTCTTTATTCTCCAGTGGTTTCTCCAGTCTCTTCATCTTGTCTGCCTCTTTTCGTTTCCTCCTCTCCTCTTCTCTCCACTTGCGGCGCTCTTCGTCACGCAGACGCTTCCGCTCAAGCTCCCTCCGTCTTCTCTCCTCCTTCTTTTCCTCTCTCAGTCTCTGAACAACATAATTAAAACAGGAGTTGAAGCAATCAATACCGGGAAAACAAAGTATTTGCCATCTTACAGATTTTTTTTATATGTTTCAGATTTATCAAACATTAGAACAGCTTTTCTACACCTATTAAATGTATTAGTCATTTGGGAGTTGCATTTAGTATTTACTCAGGTCATCTTTGTTTGTTATTAAAGTGTAGCTCACCCCCGTACCAGATCCTTACTCCGCCCAATGAAGGGGGGTGAGGGGTGGGCTACAAGTAAATGCTAAATAAATGCTAAATAAACTAGCTTAATGCTGAGCTAATGAATCGCTAACCTGGATAATCAATAGAAAGCATTTAAAACTCACTATTCAAACTCGCTACGAAGGCAGAGCTGCTGACACGTCAGTTTCTCCAAACGACGTCACAAAAACTTTTGAACCAATAACAATATTGATTGGAAAGTCAACGCAAGACCCCCGTTTAACCCTAAGAGGGCGCCACACTGACGGTTTTAGACACAAAAGCAGGATTTAAACATATATGTCAAAATAATCACCGGGATATGTGGACAGCACTACAAAACAACAATGTTAACAGTTTATTAGCAAAACAAAGTTGATTTGGGGGTGAGTTACCCTTTAAAACGTATTTGAGGATCTGAAACTTACTGTGATAAAGAATGTAGGAGATTTGTATTTCAAAGCACTGTATGGTGTATACCTGTTTATTCTTCAGGAAGTCCAGCAGCGGAGTTGTTTTTTTGGCTAGGAAGACAAAAATATCTTAGATTAGCGCTCCTTTAATGTGCGGCGGTCATACATGCAGCGAGGCTTCTTGTGCAGCTAATAGGAACAGACCTTCAAGTTCCTTTGATCTTGCCTCGATCTCCTCTAACAGAGTCTCAGGTGTGGATGTCAGCTTCTCTTCATCTCCATTGTAGTATTCCAGAAACCGTTTATAATCAGGATCTGAAAAAAAATGTATGCAAAACCACATCTATGTACACTCAGCACAGAAGTTTTTTTGTTTCTTTATTTAAACTGCACAGTGAGGATGGTGGTAAATGTGAAAAATAAAAGCTTAATTAAAAGCAAAGAGTGGCATCTTGGGTTTACCAAGTGTCTATAATGATGATTTTCTGCCATTTACGTTCCAACAGTATGGGAACCATGACAGAAAAAGGTCTGTTTTTTTTATTCTGTCTCACAGATGTAAACTGCCAGGACTTTATCCATGTGCTTTAACAGGATCAGACCAATATTGCTCATTTCTGCAACAAACACTCCAGGCAGGTCTGGTGGGAAAGAAATGCGAATAACTACCTCATTCCTACTGTAAAGTGGATTATCTATCATACCAATATTTTAAATTAAAATCTGTTGGCCTCTGTCAGAAAACTACTTTGACTGACGTCTTTACATTTTTTCCCAGTGTTGTTCCTCCAATTTACTCAAATGTTGCGCATCAGCCTATAAGAGGCCTAGCCGTGACATCATCATTTGATCTTTCACAAATAGCTTCTTCATTCCCCTTTTCAGACAATCACTAAATTATCCAGATAATTATTATCATTATTTACACATGTTTTTATGTGTTACATTTATAATTTCACTGGATCGTCTGAAATAAATCATACATTCATTTTTAAAGGCACAGCGATCTCAGTATATATAAAGGTCTGGTTTTAAAGAATAATAAAAACAAGGCTGTCCTTCATGATTCTGGAATTTAGCAAATGGAAATAATCCATCAGTCCTAGCCAGGCCAACTTTATTCATAAAGCCATATAAAAATACAATAGGCATTGACTGAAGTGCTGAACAGAAAGAATGATCAAAATAAATGAATCAAATATTAAAATTTAAAACTAATTGTAACTGACCTAAAGCAGGAAACATTTTATCTGATTTAATGTCAAACAGTGTGTGTGTGTGTGAAGGGGGGCGGGGGGGTCTTTTCATGCAGTGTGTAACCTAAAACAAACATTATTCTAATGTTTATTCCTTTTCAGAGCTCAAGATTACAATCTAATTTAACATAATTGAAGATCTCTTGATTTTAAAACAAACCCTTTCCCTTTATCTATACTTAAAAGCATATGGTATGCAGCCTGTGTTTATATTCATATCCACATTAATATTAATTTTTTTTCTAAAGATGTTTAATATTATGTGCCACCTAAACCAATAAATATAACATTACAGCCGTTACAGACTCTGGACGGTGGAAAACAAAGCTCTGCGTGCTGGAGTGAATGTCTTTTATATTTTATTTTTATATTTTATATCTTATTTATTGCAACGAGCATTTAGGACAACTGTTGTGGTAAATCAAAGATTAATGGCTCAAAGGTTGTGTGGAAAGCAGAAAGCAAAGATTGATTTGCAGATGCACAAGCTTTGTTTGGTTTTCTGCAGTATTTCATTCAGATCTGTGACAGAATAGCTCAGTTAACTTATAGAGGCAAAAATACGCCTGAGGGTCAGCCATGTGGTGCCCCTACCTCTGATGTATGATCACACATCTATGATGTTATCATTAGTTAAACCAGGTAATAGTCAACAGGCTTAAATCAAAGGCAACCGGACTTTCGTTCAGTTCTTTGTGAAAACGTTTGGACACCTATCCAGGAGTCTTTATCAGCTCTGGTGCAGGTCGCTCAGTTGACAAAGATTCCTGGGTATGTTGAACCTCCGTTTCAGCACAGGTCTCTGTTTTGTCACAATTCAGACTGGAAAAGTAGGAAGTTTTTACCTTCAGCAATGGTTCCACATTTCGAGTCCTTCTTCTTGCTTCTTTTCTTGGCTGTCTTCTGGAAAGGTGCAAACTCCACAACAGCAGGATACTCCTGTCCTGTTAAAAAACACACACACGACAACGATGCATGGACGCCACTCTTTGAGAAACTTCCCCTTTTGCCCCAACACGGCCTCGACGATACCTCTGCCATCGATGAACACATATCCATCAAATCTGTCCCTGAAGAGAACGATGTCCTCTGGATTCTTGAAACTGATGTAAGCCCTTGCAAAGAGATGGGGGAAGAGGCTGCAAAAACAGACAGAGGGCATGTTTAGTGACATAAAACATGCCAGGGTAGATTTTTAACACAGGGGAGGCTTGGCAAGAGAAACTACCTGGTGTCGTTGGAGAAAAACTCCATGTAGTCCACCTCCGGAAGAGGCTGCAGCTGCTCCTCCAGCTCCTCTTTAGTCAGACTTGGAGGTAATCTCCTAATCACAATCTAGGAGATTATAATTTAAATACAGTTTAAATGATTAAGCAGTTCATAATGAAACAGAAACAGCACCGTAGAGTAAAGCTCGTCATACTATTTAAACATCTTTAAATTTTAAAAAGATTTAACACATGCTGTTATTTTTTTTTATAAAACCGACTGCTTGTAGCAGCAATAGCTCTGTTAGCAACTTCTACCTTTGTCATGGCCTCCTTCTTCTCCTTACACCTCTCCGTCTTCTCTCCGTCTTCACAAATTATCTCAACCCTTTTCTCCCTCGGTCGGGTGTTTTCTTTGTCTTCCTTCATAGCTGAACGTCTATGGTGTTTATTTTCATCCCAGCCAACAGACTTGTTTACTTTTTCAGCAAGTTAGCCAGTAGCAAGTAGCCGCCGAACTAATCAACTTCCTTCCTAACGGCTAAACGGCTGTTCTAGCTCCCATCCACCAGGGGGCGCAGAAGCGAAAACCATGGCGGTATTGTTCGGCAGTATTATTCTCACTTTATTTAAAAAAAAATAAAATAAAATGTATTTAACATTTACTTTTGTTTCGTTTGTCTTCTCCTTCGTTGTTTCTGGTTATTTTAATTCCAAAATTTACTTCTTCTTTAAAAAAAAAAGAAGTTTTGCCCCAAAATTGGTACAGCTTCCGCCTTATTTTAGGTACTAAATAAAAGCTCAAGAAGCTTTGCGATGCTAAAAAAGCGTTATACGTACAGTAATTTTCTTTATATCCCACGCTGTATGTGTTTCTCTTATATAAATAAATAAATAAATAAAACCGACCCAGCACAACTTATAAATGAAACGTAATATAATTTTATGTTTTATCCTTTTTTATCAAATGCTAAAGGCACTTTATATTAAAACTTTTTTTGTTGTTGACATTTTGACTTTTTAAAGCTGTTTACTTTTACCTCAAGACTCCTCATTTATGATTGCAATTGCTTCTTTTTATATGTTGGTATTTATTTTTGCAAGTTTTGTTGTGATTGCTGTTTGCGTTTAAAACAACTGAATGGATAAAAACGTCTAGGTGTTATTCGAAACATGCTTTGTTAAACCTTTTCTGTCTAAATGGAAAAACCATTGGGGTCTTGACGCTTTGACTTTGAAAGGAGTTGAACCGGAAGTCCTTTCTTCTGGATGACGGAAGTCGGGTCAGAGCGGTGGACATTTTGTTAGCAGCGCTAGCATAACAGGCAGCTTTCCTTGCTTTTCGGAGGGCAGCGTCATTGTCCTCGCCGCTTGTTCTTTGCCCCCGGCAGTAACAGAGCGCGGACATGTGGTATGAGATCCTCCCCGGGCTCGGCCTCATGAGCGCCTGCCTGATTCTCCCGGGCATTGTGACCACGCAATGCCACAGGATCACCAACGGAGGAAAGGTGACAGCTACCTCTGGCCGAGCTAACTGTGCCTGAACGCTCATTTCTGTTCTGAATCGCCTTGACTGAGATGCTCTGTTCTGTTTGTTTGTCTTTTTTGACCCCTGCCCGCTGCAGGAGAAAAGGGTGGCCCGGGTTCCGTGGCAGTGGTACCTGATGGAGAGGGACGGGAGAGTGTCAGGAACGGGCCAATATTTTAACTCCAAGGTGAATTCTGCTTTCACGCTGAAAAGCAACGCGTTCGCCTGTCTTTGGGCTTTTATGTGCAGGTGGATTTTGTGCAGTTGCATATAGGCAGTTGGAGTCAGATATTTTCTTACACCGCTTATCAGGCTTCTTCCCCTGTTCTAGGTCAGCTAGGTTAGAGTCATTAAAGCTGTTTCTATTTGCTGAAAGCCAGAGCAGTGACGCATTTCCGGTGATATGTGGCGTGCTAAAACTCAAACAAATGTTTGGCCTCCAAATGAGCCCGAGGAACACTATCCCAGCTATGAAGTACGGAGGTGGCAGCATCATGCTGTGGGGGCGTCACAGGTTTTTGGGAGGGTCTGACCTTGCAGAAGGGATTTAGCTGGATAAAATTAAAAAAAATCTGTCTTGTGATGTTTAAAGTAATATTGATAACATGTTTAAAGTAATATTAAACAGAGATTAACAAGAAAAACCAAAGTTACAGAGCCGTCGCGCTCTGCATCACTGAAAATCTACAAGTGAAAGAAACCTTTATTCTGGGACAGAGTTATCTGTACAAATAGACCCTACCAAGGAATTACAGCTTGACCCTTTTCCTCTTTATAAGACACGGTATAACTTTATTTTTTCTACTTCTCAAAATCCAGTAGGTGAAGTTTAGCATTGAAGATGTTGCATTTATTTCTACTTCTTCTTGCTTAACTTAATATTAGAGAGAGAAATCATCTGATCTACTGTTCCATGGTATAAAGTGGCAATCATATACCAGTGTTTATTTACAAAAGGACATAACGTCGATTCACACAACATATGTATATATATATGAAATGGAGTAGTCAGTGTCACACTAACCTGACCCTAGCCAGATTGATATCGCTCCGCCTAGCTAAACTCACATCCATCTGGGACCTCTCCCATAGAGAGTGATTTCTCCAACCAATTTTATTGTCCAGCCAATCAGGACGCAGGGCTGGAGTTTCATAGATGTGACGTAGTGGAGAAGCGACCGTGAGACTGTTTTGATCCAGACAATGGCGGCTCGCATTGAGGAAGCAAGCGTTAACATTGATGCTGCTATTTCTTCCGTGTTGTCCAATCTACCTAATATTGTTTCATTAAAAGAACATCAGAGAACGGCTCTGAAGGCTTTTGTTGGTGGAAACGATGTTTTCGCCCTTCTCCCGACCGGATTTGGCAAGTTTTGTTTTCCGGGACGCGCCCGTGGCGGAGCGGTTAGCGCGAACCATGTTAGGAGGCCTTTAGTCCTCAACGCGGTCGGCCCGGGATCGACTCCGACCCGCGGCGCTTTGCTGCCTGTCTTCCCCCCTCTTCCTGTCAGCTCACTGTCAATAAAACGCATGCCACTAGAGCTGCAAACACACTAAAAAAACCCAAAAGTTTTGTTTTTTCCTGCGTCGCTCTCACAGCGTCACGGGTTAGCTTCGGTGTGAGTTGTTGAAATAGCACGTCCATAAAGATGACAGACAAGTGGCTTATCCAATCATATGCAAGGATTTTTAATAAGGCCCAGCCTTCAAAAAAGGCCATTCCTATGGATCAGTCCCAGATGGATGTGAGTGGAGCTAGGCGGAGCGACATACATCTGGCTAGGGTCAGGTTAGTGTCACACAGCTCTGTATGCAAACATGATTTGATCTGATGTGTTCACTGACCCGCAGGAAGGCCACATCTTCAGTTTTGAACAGCCGATCAAGACCAGTCAAGCAAAAACTCGAGTTGATTTCTCAGTTCATCTCTAATAAAACACAAATGGGTCATTTTCAGGTTTGGTTGTATTTTTTTCTATGCACTTAGACAGCTCTGGAATCAGGGCCAGCATAAAAAAAAAACATACCAAGACTATGAATATGAAGACTAGGGTTGTCAAAAACATCCATACTCTGAAAAATGTCGGTACTCAAACGCTGTATCCAGATACAACACTAATTTGGCATGGTATCGATAATAACAATCAAATTTCTCGTCCAGCAAAATTTGTTATCGTGACAGGCCTGGGTATCGATACTAAATATTTTAGCATTGGAAGCAGATGAAGAAGGGAAACCCAAAGATCTTGACCAGTTTGCGTTGGCCTTCAATATGATTCCCCACAGATTAATAAATGAAAGTTACGTTCATAATTTAATGTAATACATTAAAGATATTACTGATGTTAGCGCGGCTGGTGGTCCGCAGCTGTGGCTGGCATGCTGGAAGCTCTGCGGTTTAACATTCAACCGATCAAATGTCAGGGCCTGTCTGACAAGTTTACGTTTATTCTGTGATGCATTTGAACACAAAGAATTCCAGAATTTAATTAATGATTTACAGATGAATTTTGTATAAAATAAATTACTTAATGTTAGTAAATGTTTTTAATTGTTTCGTCTACTATGATTATATTTATATTCACACGTGTTTATTTTACAGGTTATTTATCAGTCAAGATTCTGACACTTTTGGCCCTCAATGACTTGCTGCCTCCTCAGTGTAAAGATTTCTCTGCCAGGATGACGACACATGAAATAACTGAAAATTAAAAGAATGAATTACCATGCAAATTGGAGATAGAACTCCATGTAATTTAATATCTTGAAAATCTGAGAGCATTTGCGATTTTTTTTTATTTTTTTTTTAGTAAAATATTATTTATTTAGCTCCAATTCACAACATGTCATCTCAAGGAACTTTACAAATTCAATCAGTCATCCAGACAGATTGGTCAAAAAGTTTCCTATCTAAGGAAACTTCTCTTTTAGGACCTACAACTGAGATGAGTTTTTTTAACACTCTACAAAACCCAGATTTCTGAAAATATAAACAGCAGTTTTGATGCCGTTTGACATTTACGACACGTTGCTCTATCTCCAAGTTCTGCATCAAAACTTTTATCAACCAAATTTACCCAAAAGTATCCCAAAATGAGATTCATCTTAATCAGTAAAATATATTTTTTTTAATTGGTGTGGTTGGATTAATCCTCTCTAGGCTACAGCTCTAGATTTTACAAACTAAAACAGTATTTATTTGCACAAACATCTAGATTATCAGGCAGATTTAAGAACACATCATCTGCAGATAGAGCTGGAGAGATATACGATCCAAAATGTTTTAATCTAGAGACTTAACTTTAAATTTAAGACTCAAAGGGGCTCTTTGTGTGTAAAGATTATAAATGAGTCTAATAACAGTTTTTCCTTCTTTTTCCTCCTCAGGGACTCGAGAACATCAAATAATGAAGAGGATAATGCAGACTGAGAAGAGCAGAAGTGTCCATGTTGTAAATTAAATAAAGCTTTTGTCTTTTAAAATCAGTTGATTAAATAAAATGTTTCACCCTTGAGTTCTAAGGTTTATTTTTTCAGCCAACACATGAAATCTGAGTTTATTTTGTCATAATTAGATCTTTAAATGTAGCTTCTGTTGTAGGAATTAGTAATTTGCTTGTTCTGTTAAATCATTCTGGTATAAAATATATATAATATGGTATACTTTATTGATTATGGCCACATAACTTCAAAATACTTTAGAAGTGCTTTTTCATCTAATTTCTTCCCAATACTGATTAGTGAAAGGACAGTTATTCTTAAATATATCTATTGGATTTAAGTGTACAAAACCAGGGAAGGTTGAAGATGACGATATGGTGTTCAGTTAGTTAGACTGACTATAAATAAGATGAAAAAACTACAGGAATGATAAAGACTCTTTATTCTGTTATTTTAGACATTTTCATCAGTTTAACTTTTACCAAATGCAGACAGAATTGTAAAGATAAAAAGGTATTTTTATTGGTCTGCTTGTGTAGATAAGAAGAAATAACCAAGAAATAAAATAACTTTTGGACTTTACTGTAAAAGTTCCTCCTCAAAGAAGGAAAACTGAATTCAGGAGACCTTAGAAATACAACACTACACTAAACCACGAAAATGCATCCAGCAGCAGGAAACTCGAGCGGGACTCTGCAACAGTCACTTCTCCTCCTTGCCTTTGGTTTTTCTGTACACCATCTCTCTGAAGCTCGACAGGATCTTGCTCTCCCTCTTCCTCCTCTCCTCCTGGTTGAAGGAGGCCAGAGCTCGCTTTTCATCCGCGCTGTAGATCTGGTTTTCCTTTCTCAGACGCACGGCCTCCATACGCCGATGTCTGCAGGGGGTGAACAGATCGTCTGTCAGTGTTACACAAAGTAAAAACACGGAAAGCTACAAAAAAAAAAAAGCTTTAAGAGCGGTCAGTAGAAGATGAACCCGCCGGCGTGGTTTTAGAGAAAAGGCTAAATGCAGCACAACTAAACGTGTCCATTGGTTACCCCGTGGACTTTCCCCACTTAATCTCCAGATTTGAACCATTGACAAGGACATGTGAGAGACACCTTGTGAACGTTTATATTTGAGCTTTTAAATAAAAAGTTAAGTGGTATAAAACTTTGAAATTACTGCTAATTTCTGGTAAAATGTTAGCCTGGTCATCTAGATTAACAGCTGTCTTTGTTGGGCAGCACACAGCTGTGTCAAAGAATCACAGGATGAGAACATTTTGAACTACTGAAATGTTTGGAAAACCTTTTCTTAAAAAGCTCAGACTCGGCTCAACTTTGTTGTTCCTGATCCCAGATAAACGTTTGAAGCAGCAGCGCTCTTTCAGTCTGGTTTAGCTACGAAACTCGACTGTTTTGGATCAAAATTATGCAACGCAGATATTTGAACCTTAACAGGACAGACCTGGTTTTTAGCAGGAAAACAAGACACTGACGAAAACAAGACACTAATGTGTCTTCAGATTAACCAAATCTCCACAGAGACCTTTATAATCTGATATAGAAAGGATTTCATGCCTGCAACAAAACCCAAACACAATGTAGTTTCTCCCCTTTGCCCTAATTTCTGTTGGTATTTTACCCCAGAACATGCCAATTATCTGTAAAGCAGAAAGAAAGCACCCTAATCTGGTCCCTTATTCTATCCACTATTGGTGGTTTTCTGCTGATACAAAAACACAATTCTCAGCCAAAGGCTGGTCTAGCTCTTAATGACTCCTGCAACAGGTAACACATTTAAATAAATGAATCTGTAGTAGAGGGGAGCATTGACTGAAAAGGAAATATTAAATTAAATATTACTGTTCAGTGCCTAACCCCCCTTAGTGAATATTCTTTCATTGATATTATGGCTTAAAAAGAAGCTTTGTACATCTGAAAAAGAAAAGAAAAATATCCCCACAGCACCATGCAGCCACCACTACGGCTCACTGTGTGGAATCAGAGGCTGCTGAGCACAAATATATGCCACTGCGATTTTTGTGGAGCTTTTTTGCTAAATATTTGAAAACTTCATTTTCATTTTGCTTCCACTTCACAGTCATGAGCTACTTTGTCTATCTTAGTGGTGTAACATGAAGCCCTCTGCCATCAGGCCTCTAACCCGCCGACGGTCACCTGTAATCACGTAAAGTAGAAACTTCCACTAATATTAACGTTTTATTTTGCCCTCGGCTCATTGCACACAGCTGATTAGGAACATTTGTACAATCTTTCTTTTTTTTAGTATATTGCTGGCAAACCACCTGATTTCCCATATGTCAATTTCTCTGTATATATTTTTTTCAATTTGTATTATCCTGTTTATTGGCGTTCAGAGTGTAGAGCAAACAACGGGTTTCACTACGCAGGGAAACAGGTTTGACTGTGAATGACAACAAATGTGAAGCTGACAAAACGTTCAAGAGATACGAATACTTTCGAAAGGATTCAGAGGACTCCCTCTGCTGTATCAAACTGTTATCTGTCACGCATGTCTAGGTGGAAGAAAAAACTTGCAATTTCCACTCCGGCTTCTAAAATGTGCGCACCTGCTGCCGCTCATGACGTAACCGGACTTCTCGAAGTCCGCGATCTCGTTGCTGGTGAGACCGATTTCTCCTCTTCTGGGGATACGTTTGCCCGCCTTCACGTACTCCGCCATGGCAGCGCCTTCACCCGGCAACAGCGCATGACCAAAACTGGAGGGAGACAAAGCAGGGTTGGAAACAGAATCGTTTTAGGGGTTTGCGGTTGTCAGACTGTATGTCCAGTTTCCAGAAGGGTCTGCAGAAAGATCTGAAGGGAATCAAAACATTTGCGTGAGAAAAAGGCAAAAACTCAGAGACTCACTCCAGCGGTTTGTCATCCTGCGACATAATGGTGAGCGGCGCCTCCGGGCCAACGATGTTTTCGTCAACGGCGGTTTTCTCCACCCACAGCAGCCCGCCGGCTTCTTCTTCTTCTTCCTCCTCCGACTCTTCGCTGCTGGAGTTGCTCGACTCTTTCCGGCTCTTCTTCGCCTTCTTCTTCTTGGACTTCTTAGACCTGCAACACAAACCAGAGGCTTCGCTAAGCACACATAAAAAGGCCGCAGAGCATTAGGTTGGTCGGTCGGCGGCTGCTAAACCGAGAACTTACTTCTTACTTTTCTTCTTCTTTTTCTTCTTCTTTACGTCTTCTGCGTTGGAAGAAACACTTCAGCTTATAAAACTTACACAGAGTTCAGATTTGTGGAACAAAGAAACGAAAAGCCAAACATCTCACCCTCTGAATCCGACTCCAGCTCGCTGTCCTCTGAGTGCTTCTTGGTCTTTCTTTTCTTTGACTTCTTCTTCTTCTTCTTTTTCTTCTTCTTCTCCTCTGTCGAGTACAGACAGGAATACTTAAGACGAGGTAAATACACATACTCAAGATTTGCAGGCATTTCCCTACGTACCAATATCAGAAAACATCTCTAGAAATGACACATTTTTAGTCAAACGCTGCCTACCTTCTGAGCTCGATTCCGAGCTGCTGTTTTTCTTGTCTTCTTCAACTGGTGTGTGTTCGTCAGAGCTGGTGGAGAGGAAAAGCATTATTCACAGAAAGTTCTCCCAAAGCAGCGAAATAAACCCCCTGCGTGTCTATCTTGGGGAGCCTTCACTTACTCTGGTTCTTTCACTCTTGGAGAATATCCCCAAACTTCAGGACAGCCAAGTTCCCCGATCCGCTCCCGTTCCTGGAGGCGCCTGGAACGCAAACGCAGATATTTCAGTCAGCTGCTCTCAAACGTGTCACTGGATTTAATATCAGAAAAGCGCCCAGCAATGTTAACAACGACAGTTTCCATTAGTTTGAAAAAACAAAACAAAAAAACTGCAAATATTTGGTATTATCATTTTAACGGCCTGCTAGTCTGGGTCAGCCGGTTACATTGTCGTGGGGAAGCCTTGACACGTGTCATTGGCTTCCTCCACATGGAGGGTCACGGGTAAAGAAGCTGAATCCCAGCATACTGGTGGAAAGTTAAGTGGAAGGAAGAAGTGCGCAGGCAACGGGGAAAATCGCCGCCTTGGGAGCGTTGTCAAACGCAGCCCATTTAAACATTTGGGAGAGCTTCATAAGAACGGACTGAAACTGGAGTCAACACATAAAGAGCCCGTATGCACAGACGAATCCTCCACATGGGGTACAAACGTCCTCAAGCCACTCCTCAACCAGAGACCAAGTCAGGAGTGTCTCACCTGGGCTGACGAGAAAAAGAAATGGACTGTTCCTCAAGAGGTTCAAAGTCTTCTGTACAGATGGAAGTTTATATTTGATTTGTGAATCAAGGACTCAGAGTTTGAAGGAAAAGTGAAAACAGGACTGGAAACTCCTGCAAAAGCTACCAAAAGCTGCTCTAATGACCACGGTGTTACTGTGCTTGAATACTTCCTAGCTGTAGATTACTACCAGATCAGCAGCTTTCCTGGCCGCCGCCCTGCTGGAATCCTAATTTTTTTTTTTTTTTTTGGTGGAATCCCGACTTCTCCGACTGTTTTAACTGGAACGCTTTTTACTCGCGTTTATCCCGTTTCCAGGTTCTATCTTGGATTTCCGAGGCAACTGGAACGCAACATCACCTTCCACTTTGGCGGATGCCAAACAACCACTGTTGCTCCAAAGAAACCACAACCTCCCGTCAAACGGTATATGTGTGGAAAATAATTGAAAAAGAAGAAAAAATCTGTTGTTTATTTTTCTTCTTCAATGATTTTCCAGTGCGCGGCCATCTTTAAAATGGACAACAAACGGTCCCGCTTTAGGACGGGGTGGTTCGGTGACCCGTTACGGAGTGTCAGGACTCCCTGAACTGGACTTTTTTTTCTCCTACCTGGCAATAAAAGCCTCCTGTCTCTGCCTCTGAACGTCGTCCCTCTGCTGCTGGTAATAATACTCGTCTTTGAAGCCGCCGTGTTTTCCGTCCCGCTGCTCTGACCAGTGGCCGTGGTTGTTGTCGTTACCGTTGTTGTGGCGCTCCCTGGACCGGGACCGGGATCTGGAGCGGCTTCGACCGGGACTCCCGATGCGGATTCTTCGGATGTTTCTGGCCTCTTTGAATCGACGCTCCCTCTCCTCTCGCTCCCTCTCTTTGTTGCGGGGTTTCGGGAGTTTGGGCCCGAAGCTGTCGGGCGACAGGCTGCGCTCTCGGCTGCGGGATCGAGAACGAGGTCTCCGGGCCCGGGGACTCCGGGAGTCCCTGCCGCCGTCGGAGCTCGACCGGTCAGACAGAGGCATCCCCGCTGACCTCCGTGGACTTACCGCTTAATGGAGGTAAATACAAGCGGAGGCTGTTGCTTACGGTTTTAGTACGTAGTCAATAACAGGAAGAGATAAGTGGTCCAACTCCTAAAAAGCTCGGTCTGGCTCCCACACCCACCAAACAATAGTTCCGGGGACTCCTCCTTCAGCGTGAACGTTTGAGGATGTGTAAAATAATAGTTTTTCTGTTAAAATATATCCTCGCTTTTTTTGAAGGGCTCATCGCATGATTATTTTGAACGAAGAAATAGAAAAGTATTCACTCTCTGTTATGGTCTAATATTTAAAAGCCCTTTTAAAGAGCAGTCTGCTGATGTTGATTGCTTTTTGATTATTTTCCTTTTTTTGGTAATGAATGCATTCTTTTTTCCTTCTGTTCTCACTAGCACCATCTTCTGAATGAATCTGTTTGAAAGTAAATAGAATGGTTTTTGTATAGACTAATGTAATAGTTAAAATTATGTTAATCAAAAACACAAATAAATGTATATATTTTTTTTCTTATGCTCCACGATAAACTGAACATGTTGCACTCTGATAAAATAAAAAAAATATCCATAGTTTTGTAGAAAATGGACCTGTCAATCCATTTACTTTAACATTTGCTTAATTAAAGATAAAATACTGAATAAGTCTGTTCTCAACAAAAAGAGTGCCACTTTTTCTTTGGGAACACTTGCCGTGTTTAATGCATGGACCCCTCCCACAAGAGTACTGGTTAGATAATATAGAATAATAAAAAAGATCTTTGCATTGTATTTAATATTATGGGTTTACTGGATTTCTAAATTCTTGAACTTTGTCTGCTGGCAAGGGCTCCCCGAGACTCCCAATTAATAATATTAATCATGTGGTTAGAAATTTACATTGTGGATTCATTGATTTGTTTTTTTTCAGATAAATGCTGACCAATGATATGAAAGCCTGATGGTGAAAATTATGTTTGATGGTTTTTGTACATCAAAATCCAAAACCAGAAAAATTGAGGAATCCAATTTATCTTTAAATGTTTTATACAAAATAGAGAATAATAAACAGTTAAGGCTGATGTTTTCATTCGATATCTTATCTTATCTTTCCAGATAAGATTTAATAGCAATTTATCTGTTTCTTTCTCATTATTATTTTCAAGATCCAAGGCCTGAGCAGGGTATATAAGCCTGACATGCGACCTCTCAGCGAAAGATCTCTTATCTGTAAGATTAAGTCTTTTACGAGTCTTTTGAAATCGAAGGTTAAAATCTAGAAAAACTTCTTCTTTTCCGATCGTTCGTGATGGTTATGCCTAAATAGATTACTTACTTTTTAACCCAATAATCTCAACTGTCAAAGCACGTGAGAGCGCGGTCTCGGTGCTTTTATTTTGAAGGCAAAAGTCAACCAGCTTCCGGCGGTTCAGCTGAGAGCGGGGGATTTCCGGTCTGCGGACAGTCGGTAGTGAAGGTAACTCGCCAGCTTTTGTGACAACTTTCAGGTTTAGATCTAGCTGGAGCACGTGGGGTGCAGGTAAATATTTACCCTCCACTGTATTTGTGTAAAAAGTATCCAGTTTAATTTATTTATTTCTGCTTTTTGTCGCTGAAGCGCCGCACGCTGTCAAGATGCTAAGAAGCAGGCCGCGCTTCCTCTTCATTTCAGAGGAGCCGTCGTTACCTTTGTTAGCATGCTAACAGCAGCGGTTAATATTTACTTACTAATATGTTACGAGCTAATGTCACAATATTAATTAAACCGCCATAGACTATTGATAATAACAGCACTTTTCAAATTCTGGGATTAAATACAAGGTAACGATTGACGTATTATTGATAAAACTGTACTATCGTTTGCTAATTGTTAGCTTAGCCCTCATTGTTGTTCTACCAAGCAGCCCTGAAACAGAAAAAATGTTATTCCTCACTCAATAGTTTAAATCATTTTCTTCTCGCGTTCTCCTTTTTGAATAAGCATTCCTAGTGACAATGCATCTGATCAAATGCAGATCGTTTAAATGCCTATTTATAACCCTTGCACTGCTTTATAATTTTAACTATTTGGGTGTTATTTTTTTACTATGTTGTTATTTAGAGTAGTGCATAAATGTGAGGACGACGGCAAACAATGTTTAGTTTTTGTTTTTCTCGGAAAGGGATGGTTTGTTGTTGTATTCGACCTCCTTTACTCTGATATCCCTAAATAAAATCCAGTGGACCCAATTGCCTCAGAATTCACTAAATTAGGGATTATTCCACACGTGTTTCTTTTTATTCTGTAAAAATTCAGATGGTCTGTGAAGGTCTCATTGGTGAACGCACAGTTTGATGAAATCCAAGGAACCCCGTAAGACAGTCAGGGAGACGGTGGTGGTAAAGATTGAAGCGCGACTATGTTACAAAACAATCTGAACATCTCAGAGCACGGTTTAATCCACCATTAGACTGACAGTCGGTTACAACTGCAAGACTACCAGGAAATGTGTCGCTGAACTGAGAGGCCAGGGAAGGAGATCATTTTTCAAAGAGACAGCTGTACTGATCCACAGCCCAGGTGGAAGAACCCGTGTTTCTCTTCAAGTGTGGATATTCTCTGTTCTCATGAGTTTATAGCAGCCTTATGTAAAGCGCTCCACAAAGCTAATGTTTATGGAAGAGTGGCAAGACGGAAGCTGTTGTTAAATGAAAGCAACAAGAAGTCCCATTTGAAGTTTGCCACAAACCACATGCAGAGACGTGACCAACGGGGATTTTTTTGTTTTTGTTTGCCGTATATACAAAATTCTGTGTGTGGCGGAAAACCTAACGTTGCGTATCTTTCTAAATATCTCCATGATGGGGCGTGGTGGTGTCAGCATCAAGCTGTGGGGATATTTTACTCTAGCAGACACAGGAAAGCTGGTCAGAGTTCACTGGAAGATGGATGGAGCTGCATGACTTTTTATTTTCCTGTAATTGCAGCATACATTCCGGTGAGATTTGTCCTCTGCATTTAACCCATCCCTTAGGGATCTGGGGGCTGCCACTCTGTGGTGCCCAGGGAGCTTTCTGGGGCTAATGGCCTTGCTCAGAGAGCCAGAGTAGGTGGGATTCATACCCAGAACCTCGCAGCCTCTCAAGGACACAAGCACCCTGCTCTCTAACATAACTCTCTAACTCTCATAGCTCTCTAACGCATACGAGGGAACCATTAAGGCCTGCAGAACACTTGAGGGTGGACCAGAAGTTCCCATTTCAACAGCACAGTGGGTGGTCTAGATCAGGGGTGTCCAGATTACAGCCCGGGGCCCATTTGTTGGCTCTCTGAACGTTTTTAACAGCCCTGGACCACAATTCTTGAATGGACTGGGCTTCTAGCAACAATCCGTTGGTGCAGATGGACTCTTTCATTAAACTGGGCCTCTGCTTTCATTTTAAGTTTGGAGTAAACCGAACCACAAACATCAGGCAACTTTTACTCAAAGCCAGCTTGGAATCCAAGATTTTTGTAGCCCGCTTGTGCTTTCGACGATTTTAGCTCGCATGGTAAAAAGTTTGGGAACCGCGACTGGTTTAGATCAGAGCATTTCGCTGTGTTACAATGCGTCAGTCAACTCTGTTTATTAGGAAACTTCTGGAAAGAATTGACATCGATGTCCAGCTAATCTGACTGATCTTGAGCTACGTTTCAAAGATGAATGGGTGCAAAAAAATTGAATGTGCAACAAATGAACAACCTGTCAAGAGTTTTATTTCTGAAGACCTTTTTACTAACCGTCACCATTAAGAACTACATTGTTTTGGTCTGTGCCATAAAATCCTGATTAAAAAAAACATTGAAGTTTGTGGTTGGGATGTTGAGGAGAATTTCACCATAAAACTCCATCATAGATGTAATCTTTTACGCTCTGACGTACAAACAGAAAGGATTGCTGTTCCGTAAACTCTTGCACGGTGAGTTGTTCTTGTTCAGCTGTTGTGATAAATGACTGTGGCGACTGGAAAAGCAACAAATTGCTATAACTGACTACACAGGCTGGATTCTGATTCGTATCTCTGCTTGTTTCTGTAGCCATGCCGGGCCTAAAGCTGATATCTGCGACCGACACGCAGTACTCGGCAGCTATCCTGAAGTCCCTGAACGAGCAGCGGAACAATGGCTTGTTTTGCGACATCACCATCATCATACAGGACAAGAAATTCAGGGCGCACAAAACGATCCTGTCCGCCTCGAGCACGTACTTCCACCAGCTGTTCTCTGTCACCGGACAAGTGGTCGAGCTCAACTTCATCAAGCCGGAAATCTTTGAGCACATCCTCAACTACATCTACAGCTCCAAGATTGTGCGGGTCCGGTCTGACATGCTCGAGGACCTCATAAAGGCCGGAAAGATACTGGGCGTGAAGTTCATCGCTAACTTGCACTCGCCGCTGTCACAGGTCAAGGGTCTGCTGGATCTGTCACAGGAGGCAGAAAACAAAAACAATGCCTCCCCCGAGATTATGCCCGTCATCACCGAGTCCTTCTCCATTTCCGCCGAGGAGTTCAACCAGACTAAGACCTGTAACGAGGACGACTCGGACGACGTCGTGTTTGTCTCAAGCACCGAGTCTCAAAGCAGAGCGGCGGGTCGGGGGGCCGACCCGTCTGAGATCATCGATTTGGACAACGTGGAATCGGAGGGCGGCGAGCCCAAGCAGAGCGAGGAGTCGAGTCAGGGAGAGAACGCAGCGGCGGCCGTCCCCAGAACTAACGGCTCCAAGAGTCCCAGCGCCGGCGGAGCAGCGAACAGCCCTCTACACACGCCGGACAGCGGCGCCAGCAAAACCCCCGCCGCGTCAGGCAGCGCCACCCCCGAGCCCACCGCCGCTTCCCAGCCGCCCGAAAGCAGCGAGAAGTTGGTAGTCCACAAGAAGCAGGTCGCCGTTTCATCTCAGCACGGCGACTCCAAAATAAGGCTCCTGGATTTTTCCGAAAACTCGGGTCTCGCTGCCAACAACCCCACGGAAACCATAGAGGCAACAGAGACGGTGACCATCGACACGGGCGCACGTATCGGTTCCCTTTCATCGGGCTGTAAAGTGTACGCCAACATCGGGGAGGACACCTACGACATCGTCCAAATGAAAGAGGATCCCGGGGAGGGAGGCTCCAAGCCCAGCAAAGGGAAAAGAGCGTTCATGGCGACGCCCACGAAAAGCTTTAATGAAACGCCGGTGTCGCCAACGCTCGGACCAAACAAGAAGAAGAATAAAACGGAGCTTGAGGATCACTACGAGCTGATCATGGATGGTAAGACTTTCTACGTTTGTGCCGTATGTAAGCGCCCGTATGTGTGCATCACGAGCCTGCGCCGCCACTTCAACACCCACTCGTGGGAGAAGAAGTACCCATGTCGCTTCTGCAACAAGGTCTTCCCCCTGGCCGAGTACAGAACTAAACATGAGGTCACCCACACAGGCGAGAGGCGCTACCAGTGTCTGTTGTGTGATGAAATGTTCGTAAATTACCAGGTGCTCTGCTATCACTGCAAGCAGGTCCACAACCAGGACGCCAGCGGCAGGAAGGAGAAGGACGACGGCAGCAGCAACCTGTACCGCCTGCTGCCGACTAGGACGTCCAAGAAGAAGTCCTGGGTGACCGACCTACCGGATTCGCCTCACGTGTCCGAGGACGGCAGCATGCAGGAAATGAACTCCGGCGACATGGACCACTCCGCCCAGAGCAGGGTGTTGAGCTGGGACGACATTTTCAACGAGCCCGACGCTCGCATGCAGCTGGACTCGCACTCGCACATGCAGCCGCCATCAGAGATGAGCACCTCCCCACAGGGAGCCACGGAGTTTGAGTATATCACACCGGAGACCTACTGAGAGACGAGCTGTCCCGATACCCTGTGCCTTCCTGCTTATTCTTCTATTTTAGTCCTCAGATTCCTGTCATCTAAAGGGATTAAATCTGAACCCACTGCAAAACAGGCCTGTAAGGAAAGCCTAAACGTTTGTAATTTCTCTGCTACTGAAAGTTTAAGGAAGTCGTGGTAAAAAACCGTTTGACGGGTTAAACCTTCAGCTTTTATTGTAAATGTAATCATGCCAAATACCCAGTAATGCTCGCACATTATCGTGACAATGTGTCTTTTTAGAGGTTCATGCAAGCCTTTTTTTTAAAACTGGATTAGGGAAACTGGATTAAGAAAGTCTCTTTTGCTTATAATAGTTGAGGTCTGGCTGTTTGGTTTAGTAATTGTCGTTGCAATCATGGACACTACCTGGAACAGAACAGGAATCTGTTGAATCACTCATTTCACTTTGGTTTGATCACTCTGCATCAATAAAAAAAACCACAATCATTTGTTGAATTTACTGAACTTTTCTGAAAGTTAAAGGAGCAATAAGCAATTTTTCACCACTAGGTGGAGCTTGAGCGCCATCTAGAGACCAAAACAAGACATGAAGCCTTTCTCTGTCTCCCCTCCACCCATTTCCTCTTTTCTATGTAAACAGGAGACTGGAGAACAACACAGAGATGATGGTGTGTGACATTTAATCATAGTCCATCTAAAAAGATACATTTAGTTCTTCACAAAACAATTTTTAGTTTTTTCTATCAAAAACAATGAAATTTGGCTTATTGCTCCTTTTTAAAGGTGGGGCGTCCCGTTCAGGGTCAGCCCGAATAATCAGCATGTTTCAAGTTGAAATGTGATTAGAGTTTATCTGTGACTTTTAGGCCATGGAGCCTAAAGTGGTTGCAGGCTGACCCGAGGCCCGTTTCATCGAGCAGAACCAGCCTGACCCGTTTTAACAATGAGAATCTGCTTTACTGAAATGTTTCACGTGTTTCTGGTCAGCGTATTCATGTTTTACTTCATTTTTTTGTTCTGAAAGAGATGTATTAAATAACTGAATCCGATAAGATTATTCAAATACTAAATGTCATCGAGAGTGTCAATTGTTAATAATAGGACCTTTTATATGGTGGGGTTTTTATTTTTGTTTTTTTTCCCTTTTTTTATGAATAGCTTTTTTTATTTCACTGTTTTTGTTTTTTTGTAAATTATATATATTTTGTGACATCCAGATCTTGTGGTAGGAAATATGTACAGTCCTTTAAAAGTCTTCTGTGGTTAATTACTTCCAAAGCTGGGTTTTTCTTTTTTTTTTCTTTTTTTTTATGTAAAGTTAGGGATATTAACTAAGATTTGTAAGTATTTAGCACTTAAATTTGGAGATTTTTTTCACAATGTTAGAAATTAGAACTTTTTGCCAATAAAGGTAGAACTAACTCTTGAATCCAATCTATCCTGCTATCAAATGAAATGCTACAGATTGTTTTTTTTAATAAACAGATAAACCACAGCGCATGGTGTGCTGTTTCATTGTGTAACTCCTTTTTTTATTTTTTATGGTTCACAAGTTTAGATTTGTTATACCATGATACTAAACATAAACAGTTTCCATTTCATTGGTCTCTAAAATGCCTTTTGGCAATAAAAAAAGGCTTAATTATTTTAGTGAAATTCTTGTGCTGAAAAATTGTGAACACTAAACTATCTGTAGGTTTTTTATTTGCTCTGTTTTCTTGGATCTTTTTTTTTTTCTCAGAGTACAGAATGAAAAATCTGTGTTAACGTTTGTATTAAAACACATTGATCAGTTATTCTGTAGTTGTGAGCATTATCTGCTGCACTATACACTGATTATAATACAGACCAGCAGCCGTTTGGAGTCGTAGCAAGTTTATTTCAACCCATATGACTGTTTTTATCCCCCCAGAATCAGATGCACCAGCCTAAGATTTAAAATCCAGGGATCAAAAACCAACATTGTTTGTTTGGAGCAGCAGTGGAGCTCTGTGCAGTCACAAAGTCTGCTTTGGTGCAGCAAAAATACACGCGAGTCACAAATGATTTATTGGTACAGACCAGGAGGAAGCTGATCCTTCATCTGTTCCCGACAAGATGCTAAAATTATTTTAAAAAAAGAGAAACTTGACAGGGATTGTGTTCATGAACCCTGATGCTTCGGCTTGTTTTTTTTAATCAAACCAGTGAATCCAGCACTGATCGTGTAGAAATGTACAACACGTTTCAGCTCTTAGACGTGATGATGTGCTGACGTGGGAGCGGCATCTCCCCAAACTTACCGTAAACATGGTGTTCAGGCTGCAAGGTTGGGAAAGCAGTGGGATTTGGTAGCTGTGTGGCTCTGTGGCTGGGCTAATGAAAACATAATGTGGAAACACGCCTCAGTAAATCCAAAATATCATTGGAGAACTTGTTCAGTAACTCAATTCAAGATGTGAAACTCAGATTCATTATAAACTGGTCTAGGTCGTGATTTTTGTTCTGTTGATTTAGATGATTGTGGCTTATATCTAATAAAAGAAAAAACGAAATGTGTCTCACGCAATTATGCCAAGACAGTTGTTTTAACAGAAATGTCAGCCTACTAAAAAGTATAGTCCTGTACTGTACAGTTTATGCACTCAGAACTTGGTTGCTGCTCGTTTTGCATGAATTACTGCATCAGTGCGGCGTGGCACGGAGCCGCGATCAGCCTGTGGTTCTGCTGAGGGGTCCAGGAAGCCCAGGCTGCTTTGCTAGCGGCATTCAGGTCCTCTGCAGTATTGGGTCTGGCGACTCGTCTTCCTCTTGAAAATACTCCACAGACCCTGGTGGTCAGGCCAGTTTGATGCAGTGTAGTGTCAGTGTTACCGTGGCCATTAAAGCAGGTAGTGGCAGTGTGGGCAGGTACCAGGTCCTGCTGGATTCACTGCCTCTGCACTCTTTCTACAGACAGATTTGATTTCCAAATCAAATGCAAACTACAATAATCTGAAAAGAGGACCTTTGACCACAGGTAAAACTCCAGGTATCGCAGCTCACATAAAGCTTCTGGTTTAGCGTTAGCTTACCGCAGCTAAACTCCACGTCTTCAGCGTAGTTTCTGTTGAAGCTCTGACGTCGGCTGCAGCCTACACTTTGTGAATCGTGATCTCTTCTCACGGTTGTAGTTATCCCTGTTGCTTGGGACACACTTTTTTTCTTTCACCAAACTTTCCAGTGGTATTCTCAGATCCAGGCCTCTGTGCACAGCCAGCGGGTTTATCAATGACATTTTGCGGCCCGACCTTGTAGCAAGTCAGTGACTGATGGAAAAATGTCAAAGTCACAATATTTTTGAGTTAAAACTGAAATTAAAATGTTGAGTTGAAACTAAAAATGTTCTATTTTAGTGATAAACTTCATTTAGTTAGCTGTAAGGCATTATCACGCTTCGAGTTTAATTAATCTATAAAACGTAGGAGTTAAACTTACATTTCTCTCAGTGATATTCTGTTTCACTGAGATGCATTTCTATGCATTCAAACAACTAGGGAACATGTTTCTGAATAGCTGTACAGTAATGAATGTGGCTGATTCAAAGCTTACACCGACCAGCAGGAGAGTAAAAGGACGTATATTTCCACGGCTTTTCTACTGCATTTCATACATGTGACACATGAGCCGGGGGTGTTATCTGGGAACATCGATTTCAGGAGAAAATCCGATTTCTGACACAAATGGAACGAAAAGGTATTTCTGCTTAGTGTGAAACATATTTTTATGCACACCTGCTTTGCAGCTTTTGATTGAAAGACAATAAATAGGGTTAAATGCATCTCCTCAGCAGCTCCTGTAGGTTCACTACTTTTATTTCCTGAATAAATGTTGCTCTGTTCACCACACAGAAGAGAACAGAAATAAATATCATGGTATGTTTTACATCTTAGGCCTAGCTCTGCAAACTACAACATGCCGCTGTACAAACGTGGGCATTTAATGCCTCCATCACTGCAAACATTTTCGTTTAGTAATGCTCAGAGACTAAAGAAATGATTTGTTGGGTGTACGACTCTGACGTTTTTCAACTCGATTCATCTCTGGACACCAACGCTTCCATCTAACTTGATATTATTGACAGCAGTAGAGTCTCTTTCAACCAATTTCTTCTACTCCAGTCGAGGCAGAAAGCATTTCTTTTTTTTTTAAGTTTCCATTAACGACACATGAACGTAAAGTATGAGCTGGAGGAGAGTTTCTGTACAGAATAAGCCCAAGTCTTTACAGTGTTGGAAGTCCATTATGCATTAAGGCAGATAGATGTGTAAACAAACCTGCCTCTGAGCAGGCTGTGTCTCTCTCGGCACAGATATGGACGCATGGAGCAGGCCAGAGGGTGAGTGTCGCCTGGGGGCCGCTTGTTCCCTTCAGCTGGGCCATGGCGGCCCGTCCTGTGGCCATGCTTCCCCTTTTCTTCGACGCACCTTTGAGTGTTTGTGAAGAAAAGCCCACAGGATCTGAGCTAGTATCTCCCGACACCTGGAAGGTCCTCAGGTGTGTTTTTCCTCTCTCCTGAAGCCCTCCTACGGGCTGTATGGTGGCGGTTTCTCATCTGGGTGTTCATGAGGAGGGGAGTAGCGAGGAGGGATCATAGTGGGCCATAGGTGGCTGGCTCCAGACTGGGAGTCATCCGACAGGCCCGAGGAGTCAGGGAACAAGTAGGAGCCCTGCAGGAAACCACAAAACATTAACTGGAGTAACATTTAAAAGGGCTGACGGCAAATGTTCCAGTATTGAGCAGTATTTTTCAACCCTGGTCTTCGAGGCACACAGACCGGCATGCTTCAGGTGTTGCCCTGCTTCAGCACACTTGGTGGTTGAAAAACAGACTATTGCTGAACTGCAGTCATTGAATCGGTTGTGCTGAAGCAGGGGAGCATTTATAAAATGCAGAGCAGCGTGCCTGGAGTCAGTGTTTTTCCAACCCTGGATGTTTAAGGTCAGTGGTCTCAAACTGCAGTCCCTGAGGGCGTCTGTCCTGCAACATTCAGATGCATCTCTGCTTCATCAGATGTTCGTTCTCTAGCACAGCTCTGCAGAGCTTGGCTGCGTGCTTAGTGAGGCGGGTTAGCCGTGCGATTCAGGGCTGTAGCCCTCGAGGATTTGAGTTTGGAACCGCTGTTGTAGACGTTTCTCTGCTTTAACACACCTGATTCAGATGATCGTCTGTTAATCAGACATCAAATGAAATCAGGTGTGCTGAAGCGCTGAAGCAGGCAAACATCTAAAACCTGAAGGGCAGCGTTCCTTTTGGAGAACACTGGCGTATAGTATCTTAATATTCTGTTTTATGGTATTTAACTAGAAGCTTTTGGCTGTGGCAGCTACAGATTAAAAAAAACAAAAAAAAAACGACATTACCCAATGATCCACAATGTGGCAACATTCCATTAGAATGGATAAAACAGAATAATCACTAACAGGATGTAATTTCTGGTAACATTTAGCCTCGTTTTTAGTGTGAAGGATACCAACCCTAATATATCTACTGATGCAATGAATGTAATCTGAATCCCTGACGCTGACTCCTTTATTTCTGTCATCTTCTCTGCGTTTGCGTACCTGCAGGTCGTAGGCGGTGTAAGGCGGCAGGCAGGGGGCAGTGTGGTGATAAGGGCTGAGAGAAGTGCTGGGAGGAGGAGGAGGAGGAGGAGGAGGAGCAGAGGGGACTGGAGCAGCTATGGCCTCTGGTTCAGATGTACTCTCTGAGGCAGGAGCAGGCGTCTGAAACAAAACCAACAGTTCTTGTTTATTCACAGTAATCTCCTTTATTATAGGAACCCTGTTGGAGACATGCTGGTGATTTCTTTTTATGTAGCCTCTAAAACATGTACATTTATTTTGTGTAGTAGGAAAATCTAATGCAAGGTGATATCTATATCTCTATATATTAAAGTCACCTCAATTTTTGGCACTCCTAACAACTTCTATAAAGGAAAAGGGGCTGAAGCATTTGTTAAAATTATATTTTACTTTTTGGTTGTTGTTGATTATAGCGTCTAAAAACTGCAAAAAAAAAAAAAAATCCACAATGTCCTTTTTTTTCCTGGGACATAATTATAAGATCATGCAGAAGCTCATTTTTCTTAGCCACTCTTCAAAATGGAAAAGAAAATCGATTACATCATTCAAGTAAGACCGTTGATCTTTATAAGTCAGGACATGGCAGAAAAACATAGCTACTCGCCCAAACCTGTCCATATCTACAGCGAGAACAATAATGAACAATTTCAAAACAACAACAGTGACAAAGACAAGAGTTTTATTTTACTGCCACATAGAGGGACCTTTTATACCAAGAAAGGTATAAAAAAAATCAGAAATAAATCCTCAAAGCTCCCTGTTAGAGAACTGCAGCAAAGAACGGCATTTTATGGTCCATAACTATTAGATGCTATTTACAAACCAACCAGTTTATGTATTTTTTTTTTTAATTTGCTAAGTGCTAATGAGACCATAACCAAACCTGTGTGCTATGACGAATATATTACGATATATGAAACTAGAATTGAGCGTTTCAGCACCAAACGCTCCAGGTATGTCTGGCGTAAAAAAAGGATTAATGTGAGGAAAGCACCTGATGCCCACTGTTAAGTACGGCGGACGATCTGTGATGCTGCGGGCTTCTCTTGCTAAGGCCAGAAGAACCTTGTCAGAGTCCATGGCATTGTGAACTCATTAAAATACAAAAACCTAGTAAGTAAGTAAGCTTTATTTATATAGCGCCTTTGACAGGATAAAAACCACAAAGTGCTGCACAATTTAAAACAACCATAAAACAACACAAAATAAGAAAAATAAAAACAGCATAAATGCAACATGGGTCTTCAACTGCTTCTTAAAAGAATGAACAGAGTCATGACAGCGTAAAGATAAAGGCAACGCCTTCCACGGTCTGTTAGTTCCTGTCAGAAAACTCTAAATTGTGGATCTTCAGCAGGATAATGATCAAAAGGATCCACCAAAAAAAGGGATCACTATAGACTCAAATTTAATTTTCTTACACACTCATCTTAGTCCCCAAACCTAAATCCTATATAGTCTATGGGATGAGCTGAAGAGAAGAGAGCATAAGACAAGACCCAGGGCTCTGCATATTCTGGAGATATTTTACAGAAAGAAACAGTCAAAGACTCCACTGTCTGAATGCTATAGAGGAAGATTAAAAGCTGCCGTCGCCAAAAGGGCAACGAGTGGTGAGTATAGAGGCAGGCACAGGTATCTAAAAATGCACACAACTACAGATCTAAGTTTCAGTGACTTAGGTCCAAATGCAACTTGTATTAATATCTGAACCTACCATGTCCTTGAAGCCTCCCAGGACAGCTGCAGTGATAATGCCCAGAAAAAGGGCCACGATGTTCATGATGGTGGCGGACCACAGCAGGTAGTAGAGGTGCACGACGTCCTGGCAGCTTTTCACATCTGTGTATTCGTGGTAGCCTCCCATCACCTCTCCACGGCTAGGCCAATGAGTGGGACACAGAGGGAAACAGCCTACAGTCAAGCCACAAAGGTCACCGAGAGGTTCAGCCAGAGGTTTTTCTTCAATTATCGACAGGATACCGGGAAATGGTTAGAGGCGGATAGCAGGTTTTGATTTATGGTTGCAAAAAGGGTTCCACTGAGGCTTAGAAAAGTCGAGCAAAACTGAAATGAATGGATACATGTTTGGTCAGCCACAAACAGAACATGCAGAGGAGATGAAATGTGCAACACTTTTTTTCTACGATGGTTTTTATTGAAAGCTACATCTACATGAAGGACAATGCTGAACTCTTCTACAATGGGCATTATTGGTCTAGAAAAGGGACCTACTTCCAAATCATGGATGACTTCCTAAACTTTTTCAAAACATCTTTATTCTGAAGTCCCATAAGAGGTTCTCTGAAACAAAAGTCAAAAAAGAAAAAGAAACATTCTTGTTCTGGTACAATCAAAGCTGCAATGCAAATCAATCTTCCATTGAAAATTAGAGATGCACCGATTGCACTTTCCTGGCCGATACCGATTTTCTTTGTGACGTCTGACCCGCTGATTTAGATTTTGACCAGGTCAGATTTTTTGTTTCAAGCACTAAAACATATGAGAAAGAAAAATATAATGGAGGATTTCTGACAGAGGTAGTAGTTTTGAATCCAACAGAAAACAAAGAAAGGCCAGGATTGTCCCTTTAGTGCATTGGAGCATATGTCCCCAGTGCTTAACGCAAATTTGCACGAAAGTACAGGCTGCCGGTTGATGCATTTATACATTGAAACGTCTGAAATTTCTTTATTTTGATGCATTTTTTTGTACTTGTTCAGCTGACCATAAAGCCGATCTTTCCTTCCAATATCTGGCCGGTTAATTGGTGCATCTCTACAGAAAATCGAAACCATGAAAGTGACACAGCAAACCAAGTAGCCACACCTTTTTTTTTTTTTTTTGGTTTGTTTTTGCTCAAGTGCTCGGCGTACTAACCTCCCACAGTTGTAGAGATCGCAGCAGTAACAGGTGTTGCTCTTCACACGCAGGTTACACGATGAACGTGGCGTTTGGCACGGCACCTGAGGGTCACAAACTACGTCATGTCGCTTTCTTTTTCCAGCTCTATGGGGAACAACAGCCTCACCCGCAGACAATTTAATGAGGATGAATTTGGGATTTAGTGCATGGAAATGAAGGCTCTTACGTCCCGCTCAGATGCAGCCTCACTGGAGAGATACCCGCAGCGACCAGCGTGCAAAGGCCTGAGGTCCTGCAGGATGACAGATCACATTGCGTAGGATTTGATTTTCAAACAATAAATTGTATTTATTGTATCAGAAAATGGGCTCCAATAAATGTTTCCCACAAATATCAATGGCTACAAAGCTAATTTTAGTAAAACCTTTAATAAACCCTATATCAGAGGTCACGGATTAGCGGACCACGGTCCGGATCCGGACCCAGCTGCTACCTAATCCGGACCCAACCTCATTTAAAACATTTATATATTACTGCATGTTGTCCGACGACAGTGTCTAACTCGGGCGTTAAAGTTCTCCGTCGCTGCGACGGATTTCCGTCATTTGGAAATTGAGCTTAAAAAGTCCCGTCTAGACTTTTTATTCAAGGTTTTGCACTGAAGCTGCTCTCAACCAATCAAACCTGGCAGAGGCGAGACATTAGCCAATCAGAATGAGAGCAGGGCGGGTCTTTCCAAAGCGGACATGGCCAGTCTGAGGTTTATCGGTGTTCATCATTTTAACCTTTGGGAGAGCATTTTAAACTGGCCACAGATGGTATGAATGAAAGTAGCGGTGGTCAAAGGTTTCTTTGGATTAATGCGAACCAGCAGGTCAGAAAGTTCAGCAGCTGACAACAACTTCCCTCGGTAAGCGTCAATCTCCTCCTGCAGTTAATCAATGAATTATTTCCACCTGTGGCCATGTCTTCTGTCAGCGTTTATTCCCTCGCTGATAAACGCGGCGACCAACCAGGGATCTCCTCGTGATTCGCTGTTATGTTTTATTTAAACACAAAGAAGAGTAACGCGCTAGCTCAGGCTAATTTAGCATGACCCTTGAAGAACAAGAGTCGGACTGTGAAACAATGTGCCGCATTTGACTGGGTTCGATTAGGAAAAAGCTGCGCTGTTCTGAAGCAAAGAAGGCAGAGCTGTATCTGCTGTCGGTATGCAGCAGTGTTCACCTGATAAGCAGCTGCGCTCCAGGACACTAAATAAAATGACAAGGATTTTGATGCTTACAGATTGTTAAGAAAACTACATCAAAAAGATAAAACAAATAAACTGCAGCTACAACATGGACTGGAGAACAGGTTCTAACTGGGTGAGGCCAGAGAAAGGAGATTCTCAGAGAGTTTTTAATGAAGTTAAAGTGGAGCGCGGACACAGGGTTCATCCTGGACAGGTCTCCAGTCACTGGGCTAAAATATAACCATTTTATTAAACTTCAAAAAAGTTAAATCATGCCTTTTTATAAACTGTAATTATTAATTGGTGAACAATAACGGGCAAAGCAATCTGTGTCAAATTAAAATGTATTATGTCATGATAGTGTTGGTGATGTGTCCTGCATTTCCAAGGTTGTGTTTGGCCTTGTATGATCATAAAATTGGTTTATATTGAATGTGACAGGGAGCATCTTGATATGCTTGAGGTTGGCTTTGTTGCCAATCAAACTAAGGTTTAAAACCCTTGCAGGGCAGCCTAAAGCTCACTTGTCTCATTAAGCCATAAAAAAGAAATTAAAAAAAGTTCAGTTGTTATATAAAAGATGTGAAAGTCAGGAAATTGTCTATATACCAAACTGTGAAAGATTGTGGTTCTCTATTTCAAAAAGCACTTTGGATTTTAAAATAGAAAAACGTTCTATTTTTATGTTATTTTTGTGGATGCATAAACATTTTATTTCAGTGTTAAATACTGTTTGAAGTAACGGATTGTAATTACAAATGTGTCCGGACCTTTACTGGTTGTTGATTTTCTTTATTCGGACCCCGCTGATTTTTAATTCGTGACCCCTGCCCTATATATTTGACATTATATATTTCAATAAGTCAGTAACTTGCATTATTGGGTCAGTTACTGTCAGGAAATTTATTCATCTTCAGGTTTCTTGACCAAATCAGCCAGTGAGCTAAAATTAAATATTCTAGGTATAATGTAGCCCACTGTGTTTCACATTTAAAGAATGATGATTTATCTTCATATTATTCTGACATGTGAATCTTATTAAATCAAATTATACACAACGGACAGGACAAAGTTGGTTAGTTATGTCACAGCTCATGGTTTGTTTGTGTTTGTTTCTCTGGGAAAATATATCTTTGGGCCTGCATGTTTAGGCTTGTTTATTGCTTAAAGAGTGAAAAATGATCAGCCAGCACAGGCTCAGAGCTGAACTTCTATTTTTATTCCCATAATGGCAGCACTACACGTGTAGCAGAACTGGATACTTGTGGTTTATAGGTCTAGTCAGACTTCCGAGGTTATTTTTAAGCTATTTTTGACTATTTAACTCAATTTAAACTGTAACATAATTAAAGACGTACTGATGGGTGGTCTTAGTTAGACTTTTTTTTAGACTTTACTTTATTAGGTTCCTGAAGGGCAATTCATTTGTAGCAAGTAATAGTAGTAATAATAGCAGCCATCACATAATCACACAAACAATACAGACAACAGACAAGACAGAAGGATAAGAAGTGACTTATAAAAGTTAAAGGAGATCGATCTAAAACACACATTTGCAAAAGGTAAAAGAATGGAGCTAAGGCTTGAAGTAAAAATTAACCATAAAAGCTGAAGTTGAAGTTAAGATCAAAGATAAATTAAACCAGGACCTGATTTAAGGTCCTGACCCTACAGTTTGTTTAAACAGCCAGTGACCGTAGGGACAAAGCAGTGTTTTAGTCTGTTGGTTTGACACCTTGGTAGGGCGTATCTCCTACCTGAAGGGAGCGGCTTAAACGTGTACAGTGGGTGCGTGGGGTCTGCCAGCACTTTTTTTTTTTGCTTTGATCACTGATCTGGACTTGATTAGGTCCATAATGTCATTTAGTGGTGCTCCAATGATTTTTCCTCGTTCTTTAACAATGCTCCGCAAGCGGTTACGGTTTTTCAGATTCAGCAAATCAAGCCGGCAAAGAAAGGAAAAGGTGAAAACAGATTGAAAAAAAAATAACTCTAAAACATTTTCATAAAAACACAATCAACATTAAAACCCCTAAATTTTCAAAGAAAGAGCATCCTCTGGTGGGCTTTTCTGCACAGTGAATCAGCCTGGGACTCAGATGTCAGCTTATTGTCCATCACTGCGCCCAGTGTACTTGTACTCTTGCACCACCTCCACTGCCTGTCCGTTTACGGAGACAGGAGGGAGAGGGGGGAGATCCTTTCTGAAGTCTGTGCACATTTCTTTTGTTTTGGGCACATTAATGTGCAAAAAGAAAGACTGGCAACACTGGAGAGAATCCTGCAGGACCGGACCGTGGCCAGTAGGGGCATTGCCATTCAATAAGGACACAATGACAGAATCCTCAGCAAACTTCATAATGTGATGATTCCCGTGCTGACTTTGGCACATGTTTGTGTCTAGAATGAAAAACAGACGCGATAAGATGCATTCCTGAGGCGCACCTAATGCTAGAACTGGTATGGACCTACAGTATAGTATCAAGGCCCTATAGCCATTGAACTTTTTTCCCCATTATAGCTACAAACTTCAATGCATTTTATGATGATTTGTGATAGACTAACAGAGTAATTGATATTAGCTTCAATTCCAACCAGCTTCCCCCACAGCATGATGCTGCCACCACCACATTTCACGGTTAAGAAGGTATGTTCAAGGTAATAATATCCGGTGTGAGTTTTTCATCATATGTAGGCTAGAAAGTTACACTTTGGTCTTGAAGCAGAGCACCTTCTTCCGTGTGTTTCCAGAGTTACTATATGGCCTTCTGGGCAGCTTCCCTGAATAACGCTCCGCTTTCCCGCCCTGCCAGTTTAGGTTTATAGTTGTGCCATAAGAATAAGAAATAATTTATTATGCCACATTGGGAAAATTCAGGATCTGGAAATACTCCTTCCATTTTCAGATTATGGGGTTAAGATGTTTTGTGAAATGTTCAGAGCTTGGTATTGTTTTAGAAAACAACCCTGGTTTAAAATCCACACAGCTTTATCCCTGACCTGGTCAGTTTGCCCATTATGTGACTTTTTGGAAACCATTACATTTTATTTAGGGGTATCAGAGTAAATGGAGCTGAACACAAACACATACCACACTTTTCAGATTACCATTTGCAAAAAACTGAAAACCATGCATTATTTTCCTTCGTGGTTATCATGTAAAATGCTGTGAAGTTTGTGGTTGTAATGTCACAAAATATTCTGAATACTAATACTAGTTGAATAGATAGAATATGGCATTGTGTCTTCCTATGCCACAGAAATGAAAAGGCAGATCCCAAATAGTCTGATTAATGAGAAAGTGGAGTTTTTGGGAGGACCTCTGAGTAGAATTGTTACTACTTCTCGTAGAAAGGATCCAGCTGAGATGGTTTGAGCATTTACCTTTTGTAAGCCTTCCTAGGGAGATGTTTTTAACATGTCCCACTGGCAAGAGGCCGCAGGGGAAATGGATTCACTTCTTTAACCCTTAGTTTAATCTAGACAAAAGCAGGATTTGGTTGGGTATACATGTGATCTGGTTTAAAACCTGAAAATGTACGTCATGCCTGTCAGTGAACCATTTTAATGCTGGTGGTTCTCTTTGATTCAACAGAGTTTCCCTGTGAAGTCCAGTGTGCGGTTACTATAATTTTCCATTTTACTGGTAAAGGAGAACCTGCTAATGGGGATTCTCCTTTTCACTCAGCTACGATCATTTTCAGCATTATTGTGTTAACCGTGAATTAGTACGTCTGTCCCGCTGAGAGCGTGCAGCAGCTTCCTCAGCCTGGCATATCATACGAGAGCAGCACCCGCTCACTGCAGACCAACTCACCAAGCCACGCTGAGGCTTACTAATTTAATTAGCTATGGCTAATGTTTTCAATGTTTTTTAGACTCCTAGAACACCTGAAATTATTGGTAGTACTTACAATGTGCCTCGCTGCAAAAACTCCATCAACAATAGCGCAGCAAAAGGCAGCAACTGCACCGAAACTGATGAAGACAATAGATGCAACCAACTGTGGAAGAAAACAGATATGCATCAGCTTTATGAGTCCTTATCAGGATAACTAAATGTATGCTACTGTTATGATCGTGAATCAGGCAAACCCAGTATTCAAACCCAACAAGTGAGGTTAAGGCAAAAAACAGGATTTTAATAATGAAAACAGGAACAGGCGGACTCAATAGTCAAAAGGGCAGTCCAAAATCCGGTACACAAAAAGCAGTCCAAAATAGGCAGAGGTACAGACAGGGCAAAGCAAGCTCGGATAACCATAGGACAGAAACTAGTCGGTAAACCGGTAAATCAGTCAGACAGGGCAGGAAAAACAGATCAGGGAACAGGCTGGCTCAGAATCAAAAAAGGCTCTCGGGTTATCGTCAACAGGTCAATCAGAATAAAGAATGCTGGAACTAAACTCACCGTGGCTCGTTAAATGATCTGGCAGATAGCAGAGGTTTGTGGCAGGACTATATAGGGGAGTGAGCAGGTGAACAGGAGTGAAGGCTAATTATAAGTGAGCAGGTGGATCTAATCAAGGCAAGAAAGCTGACAGATTGCTGAGGGGAGACCGAACAGAGCTGATAAAGTGACAGGTGGAAAACAGGTAACCTAAACAGAAAAACATGTCTAAATCAAAACCAAACAAGACCCCAAAATCAGAAACTTAACTAATAAATCTGATAACATAAACCAAGACAAAACCCAAATCGTGACAGAACCCCCTCCTCAAGGCCGGATTCCAGACGGCCTCAGAAACAAAACAGACTAGCTCGGGTGGGTGGAGGGAGGTACAGGATGGAGGGCTAGAATCAAATAAATGTCCAAATAAAAACTCAAACAAAACAAGACGAGTCAAGTTCTCAGGCGGGCGTCCAGGAGGACGGCCCCGACGAGTCAGGTTCTCAGGCGGTCGTCCAGGAGGACGGCCCCGACGAGTCAGGTTCTCAGGCGGTCGTCCAGGAGGACGGCCCCGACGAGTCAGGCTCTCAGGCGGTCGTCCAGGAGGACGGCCCCGACGAGTCAGGTTCTCAGGCGGTCGTCCAGGAGGACGGCCCCGACGAGTCAGGTTCTCAGGCGGTCGTCCAGGAGGACGGCCCCGACGAGTCAGGTTGTCCGGCGGACGTCCCGAAGGACGGCCTCGGTGTGTCAGGTTGTTCGGCGGACGTCCCGAAGGACGGCCTCGGCGTGTCAGGTTCTCCGGCGGACGTCCCGAAGGACGGTCTCGGCGTGTCAGGTTCTCCGGCGGACGTCCTCGGCGTGTCAGGTTCTCCGGCGGACGTCCTCGGCGTGTCAGGTTCTCCGGCGGACGTCCTCGGCGTGTCAGGTTCTCCGGCGGACGTCCTAGGCGTGTCAGGTTCTCCGGCGGACGTCCTAGGCGTGTCAGGTTCTCCGGCGGACGACCTCTGTGAGACAGGTAATCCGGCGGGTGTCCTGAAGGACGGCCCCGGTTAGCAACGATGTCCGGCGGCCGGTGGCGGAGCAGGTCTCTCATAGACCGGCGGCGGAGCAGGTCTCTCATAGGCCGGCGGCCGAGCAGCAACCTCGGGGACCGTCGGTAGAACCGGACCCTCAGGAACCGACGTCTGGAGAGAGAAAGAACAGAACCTGCCGCCGGACTAAAGGCTGGAGACAACGCCGGACTAAGAGCTAGAAGAGAGGCCTGGTTAAAGAGTTCAGGAGGCGTCTGGCTACAGAGTTCAGGAGGCGCCTGGCTACAGAGTTCAGGAGGCGCTTGGCTACAGAGTTCAGGAGGAGCCTGGCTACAGAGTTCAGGAGGAGCCTGGCTACAGAGTTCAGGAGGAGCCTGGCTACAGAGTTCAGGTTCAGTCGGCCCCTGGCTACTGGCTTCAGGTTCAGTCGGCCCCTGGCTACTGGCTTCAGGTTCAGTCGGCCCCTGGCTACTGGCTTCAGGTTCAGACGGCCCCTGGCTACAGGCTACAGGTTCAGACGGGGCCTGGCTACAGGCTACAGGTTCAGACGGGACCTGGCTACAGGCTACAGGTTCAGACAGGGCCTGGCTACAGGCTACAGGTTCAGACGGGGCCTGGCTACAGGCTACAGGTTCAGACGGGACCTGGCTACAGGCTACAGGTTCAGACGGGGCCTGGCTACAGGCTACAGGTTCAGACGGGGCCTGGCTACAGGCTACAGGTTCAGACGGGGCCTGGCTACAGGCTACAGGTTCAGACGGGGCCTGGCTACAGGCTTCAGGTTCAGACGGGGCCTGGCTACAGGCTTCAGGTTCAGACGGGGCCTGGCTACAGGCTTCCGGTTCAGGAGACCCCGGGCTACAGGCTTCAGGTTCAGGAGGCCCCGGACCACAGACTTCAGATGCTCCCAGACCCTTTAACACCCAGAACCTCATCAATAACCCTTCCAGAACCTCCGACAAAGACAGTTTGGTCAGCCACTTGGGAAATTGGCTGTCAAGCCAAAGATGAGGGGGTAAGAGCTTCCGAAGAGGTCCAGGGGCCTCTAAGTCTCCATGGGGCTCTGGGTGCTTGTCTTCTCGGCGAGGCCCCCGACGGAGCTTGTCGTTCGGGCGAGGACCACGACGCCGCTTGTCGTCTGGGCGAGGGCCACGGCGCCGCTTGTCGTCTGGGCGAGGACCACGGCGCCCAGTGTCCCGATGAGCCCCCGAGTTGCGGCCTGAAAGAGGGCTCGTCTGAACCCCCTCATCGTGGCCCTGTGGTAGACCCTCCTGGGTTCCCACGTCGCATACTGGCGGCGGACCCTCCTGGGTTCCCACGTCGCAGACTGGCGGCGGACCCTCCTGGGTTCCCACGTCGCAGACTGGCGGCGGACCCTCCTGGGTTCCCACGTCGCAGACTGGCGGCGGACCCTCCTGGGTTCCCACGTCGCAGACTGGCGGCGGACCCTCCTGGGTTCCCACGTCGCAGACTGGCGGCGGACCCTCCTGGGTTCCCACGTCGCAGACTGGCGGCGGACCCTCCTGGGTTCCCACGTCGCAGACTGGCGGCGGACCCTCCTGGGTTCCCACGTCGCAGACTGGCGGCGGACCCTCCTGGGTTCCCACGTCGCAGACTGGCGGCGGACCCTCCTGGGTTCCCACGTCGCGGGCCGGCGGCGGACCCCCCTGGGTTGCAGCGTCTCGGGCCGGCTGCGGACCCTCCTGGGTTGCAGCGTCTCGGGCCGGCTGCGGACCCTCCTGGGTTGCAGCGTCTCGGGCCGGCTGCGGACCCTCCGGGGTTGCAGCGTCTCGGGCCGGCTGCGGAGCCTCCGGGGTTGCAGCGTCTCGGGCCGGCTGCGGAGCCTCCGGGGTTGCAGCGTCTTGGGCCGGCTGCGGAGCCTCCGGGGTTGCAGCGTCTTGGGCCGGCTGCGGACCCTCCGGGGTTGCAGCGTCTTGGGCCGGCTGCGCAGACAGTGCTGCCTTATAGCTGCCGGAGGCCGGCACTGGAGCTGAGGTAGGAGGCGGGTCCTCTGGGACAGGTGCAGGTGCCGGGGCGTCGGCTGGACCCTTGGGGACAGGATTGAGTCCACTATAGAACCCTTGGAGAGCCGCTCTATAGTGCCCCTCGACCTCCTTTAATTTTGCCTCCAGCTCCTCTGAATACTGGCAGAAAAGAGCCCCCCTAAGGTCTTTAATAATAGGGGCAAAAGCTCTTAACTGGTCCTCCAGAGCCAGATCCTCAGCATCACGGGCGCCAACAGGAGGCGCTGTGGGCTGCTCAGCTCTGGGAAGCACCGGACTCCGATCCACTGGGCAGGAAGTGGCAACGGACGGGCGCGGTACTGACTCGCCTGTCGGCCGAACAGAACGGGTGAAGGAGCGACCCACAGGTTTCCGTCCCCTCCTCCGACGGCGGGACGGCAGGACTTGCTGGAGGTTTGATCCTGTCGGTAGAGCCGGGATCGGTGGAGCCCACAGCGTTCCCTGCATCTCCTCCTCTGGAGGGAGAGAGAAAAAAAGATCCGGACGAAGATCCCGCACCACCTCCGCTTCGACCTCCATAAACAAAGTTGGTTCTGGATAAAACCCATGGGCAGAGCCGACAGCGGTGTCGCTGGGTGAGTGATCCCTTCTATTCTGAGTTGAATCTGAATTTGTGACAAAGAGCCCTCCCAATCGTAAACTCGGAGCAGGCAGCGGGTTACTGCTGCTGCGGCTGCTGGAGAGATGGCGTCTGGGACCGATACCAGGGGGACAGAACGCCAATCTGGAACCCTCCCAAGCCATAGCGTGTGGAGGGGGAAAAAAAAAAAACCTCTAAAAACTTGTTGGGCGATAGGTTTTAGAGGGCCAGATCATTCTGTTATGATCGTGAATCAGGCAAACCCAGTATTCAAACCCAACAAGTGAGGTTAAGGCAAAAAACAGGATTTTAATAATGAAAACAGGAACAGGCGGACTCAATAGTCAAAAGGGCAGTCCAAAATCCGGTACACAAAAAGCAGTCCAAAATAGGCAGAGGTACAGACAGGGCAAAGCAAGCTCGGATAACCATAGGACAGAAACTAGTCGGTAAACCGGTAAATCAGTCAGACAGGGCAGGAAAAACAGATCAGGGAACAGGCTGGCTCAGAATCAAAAAAGGCTCTCGGGTTATCGTCAACAGGTCAATCAGAATAAAGAATGCTGGAACTAAACTCACCGTGGCTCGTTAAATGATCTGGCAGATAGCAGAGGTTTGTGGCAGGACTATATAGGGGAGTGAGCAGGTGAACAGGAGTGAAGGCTAATTATAAGTGAGCAGGTGGATCTAATCAAGGCAAGAAAGCTGACAGATTGCTGAGGGGAGACCGAACAGAGCTGATAAAGTGACAGGTGGAAAACAGGTAACCTAAACAGAAAAACATGTCTAAATCAAAACCAAACAAGACCCCAAAATCAGAAACTTAACTAATAAATCTGATAACATAAACCAAGACAAAACCCAAATCGTGACAGCTACATTTGTTTTACTGCCACTCGAATACTTCAACACTTTAAATTAGATTAAGGACATTCACAATAAGTGGGAAAGCTACAAGAAGCAGCACTGATTAGGACCGCAGGTCAGTGTGTCACAAAGGACTGTTTGGAGTACAAGAATTGTTGGCGAACACGTTCTAAGTGTTATGAACATGAATTTCACATGCTGCTTTAATATTTAGCCTGTTGGACTTGGTCTCCTTGCAGAATCGCTCAGGATGCTAGAGGTCACAGAGTGATGAGGAAGAGAGGAAAGAAGAAAATGGGGATATTCTGCACCTGATATCCTCATTGCGAACATTTCTAATATTGTGCAACGCTTCCACTCACGCACTGTGCACACTTTTAAACGAACGCGTTTCCGTATTTCAGTTACACAGCTCTCCCCTTTTCACTGATTAACAAAACGGCGTGTATTCGGTTACATCCCTGTTTACAGAAGTTCTGCCTTGATAGAGGAAAGAAACCCGAGTGACGCCACTTACTGAGGAAATACGGAGTAACGTGAATCAAAACAAACGAGTGGATATCGGACATACTTTAAAAATTAGACTTGGTCTTCAAAACGCAAGAAAACGTTTTTTCTTGCCATGTAATGGATCTAATGACGTGTTTTCCAACACTTTGGCACTCTGTCCTGCGTGTTTTAGATGTTTTCCTGCTCCAACACACCACAGCCAAAGGAATAAATTACGTCAACAGCTTGTCACTGAGTCCCGCAGAGGCCTGTTTATCACCAAGCAAGGTCAGTCAGCTTTGCTGAAGCAGATTTGAATTGGGTTTATAAAGTGGATAAGCTAAAGTAACTTTTTCTAATTATTTCTATTTACTGCACATTTACAAAAACATGTCCTGAATATTCCAGTGCTGAATATTCCTGAAAATGAAGATACAAGAATTTTTTTTATGTTTATTATTATGTTCTGATAAAGCACAAACCTCCATAAAATAATAAGGCATGATGCAAAACATTTTGAAATACTGGTATTTAAAATACCAGTATTTAAAATACCAGTATTTACCCTAAACCATGAACCTCATTGTTTTTGGGAAGATTGGAAGGGAAGGGTTACTAATTAACCAGTTGTATTCTGAGATTGTTTTAAAGAGTTAAATCACATCTTTAATTTACAAACACCGGACTTTTATTGACTCAACTTCCCAGAGTTCTCAGTCCTTGGTGTTCATTTAAAAAATAAACTGCAGTAGTTCACTGTTGAATTTATGGCAGATATTTCTACAGTGTGGCAGATTTATGAAATTAAATTGAAAAGAAAAACAGGAAGGAAGGGAAGTAGGATACAAGAAAGGAAGGAAGGGAACAAGGCATAAAGGCACACAGGAGAAAGAATTGGGACACAAGGAAGGAAATAGTGGAGAACAAACAAAGGAAACAAAGGAAAGACAAAAAAGAGGTAAAAAGATAGCAAGGGAGCAAGGAGGGAAACAGTGGTACAAGGAAGAAATGAAGGAAAGCAGAAAGGACAAGAAGGAGGGAGGAGGGAAGGACACAAGGAATTAGGAATACCAAAATAAAGGGATAGGGAATGAAGTCTGGAAGTAAAAATATTTTTTGCCAATCTGTTTTTTTTTAAATATTTATCTAGACCTGGAAAACATCAGATTTTATACTTTTACAGATTGCAGGAACCCTGGTAAAGATGTGTAGAAACAGTTTATTGTGCTACAATAAAAGATTAATCTTTTATTGTAGCACAATCTCACAGCGAATAAGCTACAGGTTTTCAACAAGGTTTAGATAGTAGTTTTGAGCAAGGAACATGGATATTTTGTGTCTGGTGAATAATTTCAATGTGAAATATTTATTTAAAAAAGGCTTCAATTACATGTATTTAAAGGAATTGTCCCAATAAATGTGATCTTTTTGTTTAAAAAACACAATCATTTCTTGACTGGATTTTTCCAGTGAGTATGTCCTCAAATTAAAAATAAGGATATCTATTTTGTTTAGTGAGATTATGCTCCTGCAGTAAAAAAACAACAACTGCTTATTTAACGGCTTTCTATACCTTTAGCAGGGATGTAAAAAAACATGGAGGTTGCAGAGGTTTAAATAAGGTTTTAGGTCTTAACAGTAATGACATACTGAAGATCTGACATATTATATTATGTAAATTAGATCATCATAAGTGATTCTCTTAAAGAGGAGTGTTTCAATCTAACAAAAAAGTAAAAAAAAAAACATTAAAAAAAATATCCTCACAGCAACTGTGAGGATATTTTTTTATTAAATGTAACTTTTAAAAGGGGTTACTGGCCAAAACATGATTCATTTATTTAAAAAAAATATTTTTATACTGAAGCATCGTGAAAAGTGTAACTATCCATTTCTCATATTCGTAAATGGATGTAAATCGTCTGGCTGCACAGCCTGTCATCACCTTTTACGTAACCTGCAATAACATTTTACAGCGGAGTGATGAAATGTGCCTCAGCTCAGTATCAGGGTGACTGGATACTCCTGCTGCGCCACAGGTAACGGCTGCCACAGTAGAAACCCATTCATCCACGCTGACACACTGAACCTGCCACTTCCCACCTGTTCTGCTCATCTGCAGCTTCCTGCCTTCCTCGCTTTGGCAGCTGAAATCTGTGCTCCTCCTTTTACACCCTGTTTCTATTTCTGGCCGTGTCCGCCGTCAACCCCCCCCCCCCCCCCCCCCCTGGCCCTCCTCCCCCTCACAGTCCGGGATATTTGCACCAGTACGCGACACAAATCTTCTCAGTCCAGTTTGCGCTCACAGGCCCAACTGGACCTGCTAAACGAGAAACACTAAGCACAGAAAGTGATCACAGCAGACTAAATGGATATCCATCCTCTTACCATCTGCCTCTTGTTCTCTATCAAATGAGCTCCAATAATTCCCAGAAAGGAGCCAAAGCCAAGCTGGAAAGGGGGAGAAAAAGTAATGTTAGGGATATATCTGTTTTGACTTTATGGTTTTAGGTTTAAAGCAGACTTCCCAAACCCATTATCCATTCCTTTCAGGACTGCTGAGAGAGCTGAATCTTTTCTCCTTGACATCTGATTGAAGCAGAATATGAGACCCAAATAGATCTGATAAATCTCGGTGGTATTTTATCTACTTCATTTGTTAGTTTTATAGTTTTAAATCACTAGCATTAGCACGATAAGAAGTTATATCGATTTGTTTGGATGACGATACGATATTTGCTGATATCACACAGTCGTTTATGATTTTTGATCAATGCGATCTATATGAGCCGATATCATCTGCCCATCTAACAGTATTATTTACAATATTAAAACAAACAAAAAAAACAACAACATGATTTTATAATTTTATTTCTAAGCTCCTACAGGTATCAGGCATTTAAATAAAAAACAGCATTGTTCTAATTCTGAAATAATAATAGATCACCTGTTCACTATAGTCTCATGCCTGAACTTCAAAATAAAGGCATATGTTAGAAATGACGATATGATCGATGTTTTAATTTTGCATCAATGTAATTGGATCGTTACTCATTTAATCAATATATCTATGTGGATCGATGTATTGTTACACCCCTATTTATAATACTGTTGAACCGATTTGTTTTATTGAACTTCAAAGCACTTTTGTAATTTTACTCGATTCATGTAAAGTGTCTTTGAGTTTTTAGAAAAGCTGCATACAAATAAAATGTATTATTATTATTATTATTATTATTATTTTGGTCAACTTCTGTTGTTTTGAATGTGTTCTATAAATAAATTCACATTGCCAAAAAAATAAAAAATATTTAGGTGGATCTAGACCTGTTTAAAGGAGCAATAAGCGATATTTCACCACTAGGTGGGGCTTGAGTACTGCCTGTAGACCAAAACAAGACATATATCAAGCCACGTCTCTCTCTGCCTCCACTCTGGCTGCAACCCTGCACCCATTTCCCTTCCCCTTCTCACCCGTCGCCTCGTATGCGCATATTTCCAACGGATAAATTCACAGGAAAACGGCATCACCCTTCAGAGGAGCATGCGTTGTGAAGACGTAAGTAACTCATAACTTTATAATGCTGTTAGCAAGAGAACATTCTGATCCGCCGGGCGTGCCCTCCTCCATCTTGAGCCAGGCTACACTGCTCTTGCGGTGGCATTTTACGGCCAGGGAGGGGCTAAGCCCTTAGGGCCAGCTGTTGCACGTACGTGCACGAGCGGCCGGCCCGGTCGTGTAAACAAAAAACTGGAGAACAACACACAGAGATGGTGTGTGATCTCAAACCATAGTCCATCTAAAAACATACCGTTAGTTCTTCTTAGATAGTTTTTTCTATCTAAAATAATGTCATTTTGCTTTTTGGTCCTTTAAAGAGAAACTGTGATGTTACCTTTAATTATCTAAACCTGAAGTCTGAAGAGCTGGATCAGAGTGGGTTTTCTGGCCCTTTTTAAGCAGCGTTTTGTGCAGAAAACAAACGTATTGACTGGAAGAGCTCGTTCAGCATCTAATCACTGCAGTAATTAATAATGAATTTGGGGAAATTGAACCCTTCGGGGACCTGTATTAATGAAGTTCATTAGAATCCAGGAGTTGCAAAGGGTTGCTGGAGACACTTTACTCGCATAATGAACTGTGAAGGCTCACAAGCTTTTGCCATGCCGTGTCTGTTTCTGCCACTTACAGGTTTGAATTTGCACTCACAATGAGTCCTGGGTAGTAGCCTCCCACTGTGATGTTCTGCGTCCTGGTTGTCGCCGCCAGGCCGAAAATAAGGATGAGCACAGACACAATGAGCAGCATCACCGTCACAGTGATGGATTTCCTCTTCCTTCTCTTAAAGGAACCTGCAGGTGCAACAAAATAATTGTGCATTATTACTAACGTACTGTGATGCTCTTCAGCGCTCGCATCTACAGTGCCTTGCAAAAGTATTCAAATCACTTTAACTCTGTCACCTTGTGTCACTTTACAACCACAGCCTTCCAGGCATTTTATGCGTGAGCTTACGTCATGGACCAGCACAAGAGTTTGCACGTCTAAAGAGAGGAAATCTCACCAGGTCTAACAACTTGAACTCGGTCAGATTGGCTGGAGAGTGTCTGTGAACATCAGTTCTCATGATGAAACTGCCTCAGATTCTAAATTTAATTTAGATCTGGACTTTGGCTAGGCCATTTCAACACATGAAACTAACTTTGACTGTATGTTCAGGGCTGTTATCCTGTGATTATCCTTTATGACAGAGCTTTCCCAAACTTTTCAGCCTGCTGACCCCTAAAATAACAGTGCAAGAGATGAGGGACTCCATTTTGGTGAGTGGGATTTTTTCCTTACTTTATTAGTATTATTATTATTATTATCTATTTTTTGATTATGAGAATAAAGGTGTAAAATTGTGGGAATAAAGCAATATTTTTGTAAGAACTCATACAGAAAAGTGCTGCCTTTCCTCTGTAAAGTTGTAAAGTTATACTTTGATATTGGTGCACTGCAAAATCGGAACTAAAAATAAGTAATATTTTCTTGAAATGAGTGTACTTGTCCTTGATTTGAGCAGGTAAATAATATTATCTAAGATTAAACCCCACTTTGGGAACCCCTGCTTTATGAGATACTGTCTGTTCGTCCATTGTCCATCCATCTGAGTTCATCCATCCATATTCATAATGAATCTCGGCAGTCGCATTTTGAAAATGGGCAAAAAAAACAAACAAAAACAATTTGTTCATTAAAGAATTTTCAACAAAAAAATTGCAGGAATCCTGTTAAACAAGTCACAGCTCGTCTAGTTAATAGGCGGAAAAATTAGCAAATGTAAACTGTCTTTTTCTCAGTATAAAATGTAAGAAAGCAGCTATTGTAAAGAAGAAGAAACTAAAGACGATAACTTAAAAGCAAACCATTTTCCTTTGACAGATAGATTTCTTGCAGCTTGTTTTATGCTTTTTCTGTACATGGGGCGACTCGTGTGAAACTTTGATTAAAGTAATGAAAATGAATTAACAAATCAGTCTCTTGATTCATCTGGGCCAAACCATCATGTAACCCCAACGTGAGCAACCTTGATTTTCTGTTTTACCAATACAAAAACAGGGAGGGACAGGACTTTACTGTTGCATGAACATTGAGGCTCATATCTGCAGATAGATAGGAAGACATCTTTGGTAATCGTAGGGATTCACTGTTACCACTGGGACAAGTGAAGGACACAGACGCTGAGATTAGTCGTCCAGAAATACAAGTTTGCAGAGCTGGGGGTTACATTTCAATAACAATTAACCTGTGATGCGTTTTGTGGTCTGCATTACAATGTTTTCAACGCTTATTTTATATCAAAATGGTCCGCTGTGGCTGTTATGCATGAATAAATTAGAAATAAATGCCCTGGGTCTGTCACCATATTACCCAACATATGGGAGACGGTCAAGGCAACGCCAGCTTAGGCTAAATATGAGAAATAAAAACAATGTTGTGGTTTATTGCGGTCTGCACTAGGCAAAAACATTAGCATTCATTTCTCGAGCATGACTGCGTGTCTTGATTGATTCCCGGTAGGATAAAGTTGCCAAGCATCCTGGTGAAATCCGTGCAGCATCAGCCATCCATCAGAGGCACACATCCAGGGTGCTCTGCTGGTTACCCAACGGCGCCGCGCCTGCAGTGACGCGCTGCGGCCTGGCCATGGAGCAGAAGACCCGTCTGCTTGTGCAACCACCTTCCCTTTTAGCTGTGTTTTCTAAACGTGCACGGATATGGATCATTATGGAGCTGTCACTGTGAACAACGCCAGTGTTTCAAAAACCGAAACAGCTTAAAAAGGTATAGATTTTCCCGGTTAGTGTTATTCCACAATAATAAAAGCCCCATCGCAGACAAAGCAGTGACCTTGCACACACCTACCCATGCTTGTTTCGGAGAGCGTCAGTCCGCTGGATTGGAGGCTGTGAGAACGGGGCGGCATCTCTGGTTCGGCGACGATTAAACGCATAAAACACGAACAATAACAATCACTACTCAGGGAGGGACAGGAATCTGACCGACAGCGGGTCACGATCGAGATCCAGCGCCGAGGACGGTTTCACTTGCTACGGCATTCTCTAACCGACAGGACCGCCCCGCCAGTCCCCGCTGAGCCCGACTCTGTCTCCTTCACATCCCCGCGGCTGCGGTGGCGTCTCTCGGCGTGCGTCCTCGCAACGCGTCGGTGTAGGACAGCAGGTCGCTGGTGCTGCGGCCGGCTGGGTGTGCGCATGTCACACACGCGCGCGCGCACACACACAAACACACACACACACACACACACACACACACACACACACACACACACACACACACACACACACACACACACACACACACACACACAATAAAAACACGGTACAGCAACCTTGCAGCCTTTATTTACGCTAACGTTACAGCGCCTAGTATGGAGGACCGAAACGGACAGAATTAAAAATAAAAGCAACAATGTAAAAATTGTCCAATGAAAAAATACACTTAAAATGCACCAATTAGTTTTTGTCTTTTTTACAAATATCCAATTTATTTACTTTACCACATTTTGTAATTTAATTAACCTTGATTTTTTTCTCTGTTTCCAATACATTATTATTATATAAGGATTCAATTTTAATCTGACAATTTTTCATGTTTCTTTCTGCTTTCATGTCTAGTTTATTTCCGCCTTGAATTTTCTATCATTGTTTTTTGCCACGAGCCTTTTGTATTCTTTTTAGATCTTTCTGTCACCTTTTCTTTACCATTCCCTATACATTTTTGACTCATTGTGCAAATAAGGTGGACTTTCCTTTGTTGGGTCAACTTTACTAGATCAATCAAAAGCAAGGTGTGGGATCCATGTGCAGATTGATTGTGCATATGCGTCTTCTGTTTAGCAGCTGAATTATAGTTATTGAAAGATATATACATAATAGATAGAAAATAGAAAAGAACTAAGTAAAATTAATATCATATGCGTAAATAAAGAAAAAAATTAAAGGTGAATTAAATTCTAAAGCACGTGGTAAAATTAATGAATGGGATACTTTAAATAAAAACATATAAATCTACAATGTTTTTTCTTTATTTAAATCCGTTGGTAGATTTTAGCTAATCCAACTTTATTTATTATGCACTTTAAAAACAGCAGCCACTGACCACAGTGCTGAACAAAAGGAATGATTTTGAATGTATTTGTTTATTCATTGTATCATTTAAATATTTTAAGTCAGTTAAGTTTTTTTGTTATAGCGCCAATTTCTGCTTTTATTTTCATTGTCACTTTCAGTCCTCCATATCGTGTAATGGTTTAACTGACAAAAGTGGTGATTTGTGATGGACTGGCTTTAGTTTTTAATGTAACGTTTTTATCTTTTTTTCACAGCAGTAGGACCACACTATATGTTTTTAAGCAAAAATGTGAAGAAGACAGCCTGAATTGTCAAATGAATCCATAAGCGTTGTGCGCCCCCACCTGATAGGAAGACAGTGGTGCATTGAAAATCTGATTGCTGTACAGGAAAAAGGGTTCCATTTATGTCAAAAGTTGGAATTCATATCTATGACCTTTATTCTCATGAGAGGCAAATCTTCCTATCAAGGAAAAGAGGTCAAACTGTTTTATTTGAAGCTGGAAGTATTCTTTTAATTTATGAATAATTTAGATCACAGTTGTTTTCTCTATTTTCCAGATTTTTTACATGATTTTAGGTAAGTTCCATAAACACAAAATAAAAATGTTAGAAGCCAATAAACAAAATGCAACAACTTATTTTTACATTGAAATTGCTTTTACATAAGTTAACCTGAATTGTAAATAAGAAAATGACAAAAACTCAAAGTATCATCAACAAATGTATAAAATTATAGCCTAACCTTTTTTTTGAGGTATTTTGTTAACCATTTGTGCCTCCTGCAAACCCTAAACTCTGTAGTTATGGTATAGTTTTCCTTCTTTTTACACCCATAACTGATCTACATATCCTATATTAGTGTCTCTTTCTTCTTTTGCATTATATCCACACCAGCAAATATAAAGTTTAAAATACATAAAACAATTACCTCATTCTCAGTTGAAATTCCTCTAGTTAAGAGGGGAATAACTGTTGGCTTTGCTAATAGTGTTGGCCAGTGTCCGTGGCATAATACAGTTTTCATCTCCAGCCAAAAACTAATTATTTTTCAGCAGTTATAAATACAAAATCTTTGGCAGTGCCTTCAAAAACAGCACTTTGGCCTAAGAGAATTATTTAATAATATATAAACAAAATATATAAAGCTTATAGTTAGAGTGGCTCATGTTACTCTGAGCTACCTCTATAGTTATGCTGCTATAGGCTTAGGCTACTGGAGGACATCAGGGCCTATTTTTCTCACTCTACTGATTTCTACTGTTCTCCAGTCTACTGTTCTCCAGATTTGCATTGCATTACATTGAAATGACTGTTGTCATTTCAGCTTTTAACTTTTTGTTCTCTCTCTTTTTTCTTCATAGTAGGTACACCTGGTCTGACGTTCTGTTGACTGTGAAATCATCCAGGGAGGACAGATCACCGACTATTACCATCTAATGTAGAACAGATTACTAGATCAATGTGTGCTTCTGTGCTTTTTGTCTGTCTTGTTGTGTCTCTGCTCTGTCTTCTCTAACCCCCAGTCGGTCGAGGCAGATGACCGTTCATACTAAGCCCGGTTCTGCTGGAGGTTTTTCCTTCCCGTTAATGGGGAGTTTTTCTTTCCACTGTCGCTTCATGCTTGCTCAGTATGAGGGATTGCAGCAAAGCCATGTACAATGCAGACGACTCTCCCTGTGGCTCTACGCTTCTCCAGGAGTGAATGCTGCTTGTCGGGACTTTGATGCAATCAACTGGTTTCCTTATATAGGAACATTTTTGACCAATCTGTATAATCTGACCCAATCTGTATAATATGATTGAACTTAACTTTGTAAAGTGCCTTGAGATGACATGTTTCATGAATTGGCGCTATATAAATAAAATTGAATTGAATTGAATTGAATAAACATAAGTGCAAATGAAAGACAGAGACTTTTTGTGGTCTTCAACCTGAAAAGCATAGACATCATATACGTAGACGCGTCGTTGGGCGGGTTCTGCCTATGCTGGGATGCGTCAGAGCGTCCGCCATGTTAAATGTGGCAAATCTGCAGTTACTCAGTCACTTAAACAGTATCAGAGGGACTTTAATCTCTGAATATACTTTGTATTCGTAATATTTTTATGTTTGTAATATTACAAGTTTATTTTCGTATCCCTTTAGCTTCATTCTCCTGAATTTAATCTCGTAAAGAATAAAAATTATTTAAATAATCTAACCTAGTGAAATAATTCTGCAAACGGTGACTATTCTGCAAATGCTCCCTCTTAATTCTCATAATATGACGTTTTTCTCATAACATTACCACTTTTATGTTTTTTTTTTACTTTATTGTCCTAGGTCTTTTTTTCTCATATTAGTAATTTTACCTCTTTAATACTCCCCCAAAAAGTCTGTTCCTAAAGTTTCACATGTGACACGGTTTTATGAAATAATGAAGACCACAATGTTTAGATTTGACAAATTGATCCTTATAGTCATAACACATACACATATACACACAAATATATATACACACACATATACATACATACATACACTCACCGGCCACTTTATTAAGTACCCCATGCTAGTAACGGGTTGGACCCCCTTTTGCCTTCAGAACTGCCTCAATTCTTCGTGGCATAGATTCAACAAGGTGCTGGAAGCATTCCTCAGGGAGTTTGGTCCATATTGACATGATGGCATCACACAGTTGCCGCAGATTTGTCGGCTGCACATCCATGATGCGAATCTCCCGTTCCACCACATCCCAAAGATGCTCTATTGGATTGAGATCTGGTGACTGTGGAGGCCATTTGAGTACAGCGAACTCATTGTCATGTTCAAGAAACCAGTCTGAGATGATTCCAGCTTTATGACATGGCGCATTATCCTGCTGAAAGTAGCCATCATGGGTTGGGTACATTGTGGTCATAAAGGGATGGACATGGTCAGCAACAATACTCAGGTAGGCTGTGGCGTTGCAACGATCCTCAATTGGTACCAAGGGGCCCAAAGAGTGCCAAGAAAATATTCCCCACACCATGACACCACCACCACCAGCCTGAACCGTTGATACAAGGCAGGATGGATCCATGCTTTCATGTTGTAGACGCCAAATTCTGACCCTACCATCCGACTGTCGCAGCAGAAATCGAGACTCATCAGACCAGGCAACGTTTTTCCAATCTTCTATTGTCCAATTTCGATGAGCTTGTGCAAATTGTAGCCTCAGTTTCCTGTTCTTAGCTGAAAGGAGTGGCACCCGATGTGGTCTTCTGCTGCTGTAGCCCATCTGCCTTAAAGTTCGACGTACTGTGCGTTCAGAGATGCTCTTTTGCCCACCTTGGTTGTAACAGGTGGTTATTTGAGTCACTGTTGCCCTTCTATCAGCTCGAACCAGTCTGGCCATTCTCCTCTGACCTCTGGCATCAACAAGGCATTTCCGCCCACAGAACTGCCGCTCACTGGATGTTTTTTCTTTTTCGGACCATTCTCTATAAACCCTAGAGATGGTTGTGCGTAAAAATCCCAGTAGATTAGCAGTTTCTGAAATACTCAGACCAGCCCTTCTGGCACCAACAATCATGCCACGTTCAAAGTCACTCAAATCACCTTTCTTCCCCATACTGATGCTCGGTTTGAACTGCAGGAGATTCTCTTGACCATGTCTACATGCCTAAATGCACTGAGTTGCCGCCATGTGATTGGCTGCTTAGAAATTAAGTGTTAACGAGCAGTTGGACAGGTGTACCTAATAAAGTGGCCGGTGAGTGTATATATATATATATATATATATATATATATATATATATATATATATATATATATATATATATATATATATATATGTATGTATGTATGTATGTATATGTATGTATGTATGTATATATATATATATATGTATGTATGTATGTATGTATGTATGTATGTATGTATATGTATGTATGTATGTGTATATATATATATATATGTATATATATATGTATATATATATATATATGTATATATATATATATATATATATATATATGTATATATATGTATATATATATATATGTATATATATGTATATATATATATATATATATATATATATATACATATATATATATATATATATATATATGTATATATATATATATGTATATATATGTATATATATATATATATATATATATATATATATATATATATATATATATATATATATATATATACATATATATATGTATATATATATATATATATATATATATATATATATATATATATACACACAAATCCAGTTGGAAATACATTTCCAATCAGCACAGGAATGAGGCATCTTCTCTGATCCACGTTCACTACAACAGAACTTCACTTTTTTCTGCCACACACAATATGGCGGTGACGTTGACGTGCGAACCTGCGCCCAACGACGCGTCTACGTATATGATGTCTATGCTGAAAAGGGTTCACTTCCTCCTCTGGGTCGGGGGTCAGTTCATGAGTGATTGTAGGATGAAACAGGAGAGTGAAGAGCTCTGTCATCCAGGAGTAGCTAAAAGCAAAACATAATAATAATAATAATTGAACTTTATTGATCTCACAATGGAGAAATTCACTTCTGCATTTTAACCCAGCCCCTTGGGGAGCAGTGGGCTCCCACTGTGCGGCGCCTGGGGATCAATCTGGGGTTAAGGGTCTTGCTCAGGGACCCAGAGTGGCAGTCTGTGGGAGTTGAACCTCTGGGACCCAAGCGCAATGCTCTAACCACTAGGCCACCACTCCCCTAACTAGGGCTGGACGATAATTCAATAACAATATATATCGATCGATAAACGTATATCGATGATAGAAAAAAAGGGTAAAAAAAAGTTAAATAGAATAACTGAGGTGGTTTGGCCATCTGATCATGATGCCCCATGGGGGTCTACCTTTGGAGCTTTTCTGGGTACGTCTCACTGGGAGGAGACCCCCGGGGAAGAACCAGATCCATCCATGCTACAGATCTCCAAACAGCCCAATATGGCTGCCCTGCATACAAAATGTAATACAAGTTGCTGATTTAAGCTATGTATTGCTGCTTCTGACAGATTGTATATTATTAAAGTGTAATGTGAGTGCATAACGCCGCCCCAAGACAAATTTAGAGAAATGCCGTCCCACCGAAGTCCCAAGAGACCCTGAGGGGCAGGGCTAAGTCTGGGGAACTAGAAACGTTCAAAGCAGTAACAAACGTGAGCAATGCTCGAGTCTAACTTGCTATGGAGTCGTGTGTCTGACTGAGGACCTTTTATACCCAAAGTGGGGCTACGGTAACAAAAGCATGAACCGTGTGAGCCAATAGAAAAATTCAACTGCAATAGCAACCACTCCATCCTAAGAGGGCAGCACTAAGATGGTTTTAAGACTGATATTTCAGAACTAAACAAGTTCACATGAAAATGTAAAAAAAAAAATGCACGGTAAAGCCCACATTAGGCCCACTTTATACGATTTATCTGGGGGAATTTTTTTTATTTTGACTTTAAATAAGTTGGGCTCACATATGGTACAATCCTATATTTGTTGTCATGTTACTTCAGTGTTTGAACATATAAAACTGGAATAAAAACAATGTTGTTGACTTGTATCGTAAATGGCAGTTAGGACCACAAGAGTCAATAACTTGGAACTGGAACAAATGCTATTTAACATTATTCGTACAAAATATATCTGACTTCATAGGGAAACAGGTAGGCAACACGATGAGGTCCCAGCCCCAAGTCCAAATTCGGCTGCCATGCAGATCCAGGGGCTGGTCAGAGGCCTCTGACTTTAAAAATCAGATTACGTGTATTTCTGACTAGTAACCCGGAAAAACTAATTGCTGGGTTTAAACAGAACGCATAATTTTATTTATAGTCCAATAAAAAAAATTCAAACAAACAAGTGGAACAATCAAGAGATGTCACATCATTCCCATATCGAAGTTCTGCTTTCAGAGGAAAACTGAATGCAGTGCTGGTACCCCTCATAAGAAAATTAAAAGTTTTAAACCCTTTCTGTTAGGAAATAGTCTATTTTACTTCAGTGTATTGAAATGTTAACAATAATTTACTAAAATGTATATAACATTTTTTTTTGTCTTTTATGTTTATTTTATAGCATTTTCTGTGATTATAGTTTTTGATGTTTGTGTCACACCATGACTTGAATGCAGAAATATATGACTGTATTGCAATATGGTATTTATTTATAAAATCTTGACAAAGTCATCAGTGATTTGCCTTTTGATTTTAAATCTTAAGATTCAAAATGGATTATTTCTCAAAATATTTATCCTCTGTCCAAACTCATCCAAAATTTAGATGCATGCTTAACTGTATTTTATTCTAAGTTGCTTATTTATATTTGTTTTGAAAAAAGTGGGACACTTTTGAAGTGTACTAAAGAAGCATTAATAATCATAATCTTTGTATCTTTATGGGGGTTGATTTTTTTTCTTAATAGAAAATCAAACAAAAACAAAAGTTTTTAGTAATCTGGGTTCGACAGCCAAAATAGGACAAAAAATTGTATTTCAATTTATTATTTTACATTTTAAAACAAAAGTTAAATAACCACTTTTTTGTTTTTACATTATTTGTTTTATGATGAGAACATCTAATTAACCGAAGATGCATAATTCAAACTGCTTGTGGGTCTTTGCAGAAGAGTAAACAATGTTCGGCGTTCAAACGCAGATAAAAAAGAAGGAAAAAAACAGCTAAATGTTCCTTACAAATGTCTTTATTGTGGCAAAGTTGTTAAGTTTACCATAATAATACGCGGAGATCAGCACGTGTGCACGTTTTTGCCGCGCAAATCTCAAACAAGAGATTTTTCCATGACGCAATTACTCTTTTCATGTAAAGAGGGTACAGAAAAAAGCCTCAGAAGTCCCCCCTCCCACTTTTAGAGGGGGGGGTGAGAGAGATTTACGTGACCGGAGTGCAGATAGAATCAGGACTGAGGACTACATGAACTTTCGACAGGAACTTATGGGAAACAGTTGCTGTTTTTCATAAGTTCCATGAAGCAGATGCATTTTATGCAAGACAAATGCGCATCCACACATCAGCAGTCAGTGGTTTACGTTTCATTCTCAATTATAAACATGAACCACATCACATTCACTCAAATAAATAAGAAGAAATTAATGAAGTTAGTTGCACAGATGCTTTGACGTGCAAACATGACGCAGCCAGCCAATGAATCCCCGTATCTTGCCCTGGAATGAGCTGTAAATATTGCATTCAGTTTTTTTTTCCGACTCCTTGTCCAGCTTCTAGACAATGGAGATTGGGGTGCGTGTACAGAATGCAGCGCTGTGATTGAGGGCCGCTGCCAAATCCACTCTGGGACCCAAAAAAAGCTCTCTGCATCCCACCCCCGGGCTTTCTCTGTCTAGCGTTCATTCACTATGAAGCGCGCCTAGTTGGAGGAGGCTCTCCGTACCCGGTCCCCACTCTGCATGCCCCAAACTTTCTAATGAAACCCCCACACGCTTTTTGACGAATATTATTACTCTGTTGCGGCTGAAGAAGGCTTTCCGACTAATTTATCAGCAGTTTTTATTGAGAAGAAAACTCCAGGTAGGTTCTCTCTTTCTTCAACAAATGACATGTAAGGGTGAGTGTAAAAATGTAGTTCAGCTGATTATAGTGGGTCAACTTCGGAGATTCTTTCGCAAAAAGGAAATAAAACAAACTGTAATTGTAACCGAGTAACAACAGAAAAATGCTGTTTCTGTTTGTGTAGAACATGGACCCCAGTACCACAGAAGAGGGAAATGAGGAGAAGCTGGTTAAAACTCCTGTAAGTATTCAGGTTAAATAAATGAACTTTTTCAGATCGAAATTTGACTGACAGAAAAAGTTATAAATCAATCAATGAATCAAGGATGACTGTTTTTTATGACGCTCTAAAGTGTCCCGTGGTTTTCCTCTGGGACCTGTGCGTCCCGGTCTGTGGACGCTGAGAGTCAGTGAGTAACATCTGGATGTAAGATTGACCCTCCAGCTTTGCTGTCTGCAGCTGCTGCTCCAAGCAGGAGGGTCCCGCTCAGCGGAGGTCAGCTCTCCCAACGAGTGCCACAAGGTCACCAGAGAGTTTATAATTTGCAGAAACAGGGGACAGGACCATCAGTGTGATGTCCATTAACATGCAGAGCACTGTCTTGCAGTTTACATTATCGGTCATAATCGGATCAGGAGGCATGCCAGTTTTTTCTTGCGGCAAAAGAAAATAGGTCGACTGCAGATCCCAGCAGTTTGGAACATGTGTGGTGAGGGCTTTTTCTCTTCTTTCCACCAGCCGCCCAAGGTGATCCTCAAACATGGCGTGGAGCTGGAGGAAGAACAGGAGGAGCTGGCTGAGCATCAGCCCCTGGAGCAGGAGGACCTGAACTTCGAAAGGTGGAAGCGCAGGCCGATTCCCAAGAGGACGCTCCACCAGAAGATAGCCGACCTTAAGAAGTACCTGTGGAATGCAGAGACCAAGGAGTTCATGGGTCGCTCTGGCAAGAGTTGGAGTGAGTTGATGAGCAACGAGGGGTTCGGTTGCAAAAGTTGTTTCTGTTTTTATCAACCTTGAATGTTAGCCGTCTCATAGATGAGTAATTCTACACAAACTCAAGAGGATGCATGGGGTCTGAATGTTTTTACAAGAAGCGTTCAAGGGTAAACTGAGGGTGGGAAATGTTCCTCCAGTCCAGTGTGTGTGTGTCCTCATGCTTGATGTTTACATAGGTGCGTGGACAATTCAGAGAGTCCCGACAAAAACAGACTGCCTGGGGACACGTCCCCAGCGGGTGGACACTGTTCTTGGCCTCGCATTGGCCAGGAAACACATTCCTCCAAATCTTACCATGCTCTCCACAGTTTTGTTCCCAAAGCCTTGGCGACCTCGCCGCTGAACCGAACATGCACAAGGCCCCTCGGCTGCAGTAAAACACGTAACCGTGCTCATGTGTTATGCTTCTTTAGAAACGCACCGATCAGGCTTTTCCTGGCCAGTACCAGTTTTCTTTGATTCCGATATCGACCAATTCTGATATTTAGTTTTAGGGACGTAGGAGCACAAAAGAAGTGAATGACGTCGCTAGATTCATTGACAGAGCAAGCAGTTTTAACTTGACCATAAAATTATATGATTACAGGAATGTATCATTTTCGCATCGGCGTATCTGTTCCTAATCTTCATCTGATTTTTTTTAATAAGTTACAAAAAGTGCATCAAAGTGCCCCTTATTGGTTATTGCATTTGTAGACTGAAAATAACATGAATTTTTTTTATGCTTTTTGTGAAAGAACATTTTTAGATGTTTCTGGCCCGATTTTGACAAAAGGGGAAGAAGTTGTTGCAGGTTTTTTGTTAGAGGTAGTAGTTTTAAATCCATCCAAAAAAAAATGAAGGAATCAGAAGATTCCCATCAAAGCATAGGTCTGTAACTTTTTCAGATTATTTCCCCGTTACATTCAGAAAAAGTGCATCATAGTTCATAAAGTTGGTAAATGTGTGCGGTGACAGTTTTTGCGCATTGATTGAACAAGAAAAATACATTTATTGGGATTTTTTTCTGCTGAATTTGACTTTCTGATTGATAATGAGAGATAATTAAGGGAAAACTGGCCAATTCTGATTTTAAGTAGTACATTTTTTCTAAGGACTATAAAACATAAAAGTGGAAGAATTTGAATTTAAATTCCAAAAAAATCTGGATTGAAATTAAAATAACATTTGGTTGATTTTTCCAGTAAAAGAAAAATTGGCCCTTATCGTTCTCTGGCCATGGGATTGGTGCATCTCTGTTTCTTTTCCTCCTCCTGCTTTGATGCAGACGGGATGAGCTCGTTGAGTCAAAGATGATGAAACAGCCACTTGTTGCCATGTGATGCAGGAGCGTCCCCGTCCTCAGCGCTGCCGTGGACAAATGCATTTCCAGAAAGAGCGTTTCACGGAGTAAACTGAGCTGCTGCACCCTTAGGCACCCTGAGCTCAATGAAGCAACATAACCAGTGTGCGCACACTCGTGGAGAAGTGGGGCCCATGTGTCCGCTGAAGAAAAGGCCCTGAGTTGAAGTCTGCTCTGCGTGTCCTGTGAGGCAAGTGTGCAAGAGAGGACACAATACCAGAGTGGGGTGATTGGGGCTCCTTGGAGCTGGCTGGGCCTCTATGGCTGCACAAAAAAAAAAAAAAACTACGATGGCAACCGGAGGTTCACTGTGTTCCTGAGTGAAAGAACAAGTTGGGAGAATTCTCACTGAGCTCGAACAGAAAGGCCTTTGTGGCTGCTGGGACGCGAGGCTGGCCGCGGCTAGTCCCCTGTAAAACTGCACGCACAGCAAAAGCCGTTTAATTTAGGACACATTAAGTTAGATTAGTCAGAAAACTGACTGCTGAATCACAATTAAAGAACAATGCGGGGCCTTTTGGGGATCTTCGTAATGGAGTCTTTATTATTTGCTTCTGAGGTTATTTTTGGGTTTAGATAAACAGATCAGAGACGGTACTAATCATAGACAGGAACTGGACTCCAGACAACACAAACACACAAAAAAAAAAGGATCATAATTTGCCTCCAGACATAATCTGTTGAGAGATGTGCTGAATCTCTTGTGTAATAGCAGATTGTACCCTCTCTGTCTAGGCCTCATCCTGCTGTTCTATGCTGCACTTTACACATTTCTGGCAGCCATGTTTGGCGGCTGCTTGTTTTGTCTCATGTGGTCCATCAGCCCCTACCACCCCACCTTCAATGACAGAGTGATGCCACCAGGTAAATAAGCCCCCAGGCAGCTTCCACCCTCCTCTCCCCTGTCTCTGCTCGCCCGTCGCTCTTCACTCTGCTCTGCACAGTTGACTGTCTCTGGGTCTCCACTGGCAGGTCTGACGATGGCCCCACACCTAGAGGGCCACGATATCGCCTTCAATGCGTCGGACCGCAAGTCCTGGAAGAAGTACACCCGGTCCATGGAAGAATACCTAAAACGTAAGTCAGTCTGGATGCGATGGCGTTATTGAAACGACAAGGTTGTTGGGTTTGTTGAAAAGGAAAGAGACTCCAGAGAGTCTTAATCCTCATCTTCTTCTACTTTTGTTTCAGTCTTTAACATTCATTTCCTGCAGAGCATGCTGGGAAGGGAAGCCTCTTTGTGGGCAGAGAGTAGCCATTCAGTACAATTTTTTTTTTCACACCCAGCTTTTGTCAGGCTCCTTTTTGCCAGAGGCCTGAGCCTGGCAGGGTTTTTGCTGTTGCAAAGGTTTATTTATGCCCCACTCCCTCCCCCTTCCCCTCATTTTCCCCTCGGTTTGCCTCTGCTCTCCCCTTCCAGCGTATAATGA